>APFE030025627.1:109752-139952 GCA_000404065.3 Pinus taeda | reverse complement strand
TATATATCGTGTGGCGCACCGAGGCACTCAAAAAATAAGTGTACATGTCTGGATAGAGCCTGTGTTCTCTGTACATCTGAGACACATGTCTCTCAAAAATCATTAGTAGGGAATAAAGACCTAGATATCTATTATGGTGGGTTGTGCTCCCTATGAGTCGCAGCCGCTCGTGCCACCCGCCTCAAATGACGGTGCATCCTAGGTTCTACCCCCACTGTATGGATCTGAGCTACTATGGGGACCTCCTCTATCCCCTGGTAGTCTGGTATCCCAATCAGCAAGCCCTCGAGGTTCCGCATCACGGTCTCCATCGTGTCATCTCCTGGAGGAGCCATGGCTAGAGCTCTAATGCCCTGAGCATCCCTCCGCGCCTCCGGGGCCAAGCCAAGGGGTCTCGCCGGTCCCACATCTGCATAACATAACGTTTGTCATTAGGACATGTACATGAAAAAATCAAAAACATCATAAAAATAAAAAATCAAAAAATGAGTGTCTTACCACCATCATCCCACTGCTCTCCAGCAGGCAGCGGCATGTTTGGATCTCCATGGAAGTCTATCCCGACATATGGCCAGTCCTCCACAAAAATAGTATGCCTCTCCAGCCACTCTCGGAAATATACTCCCCATGCCACTAGTCGACCGCCACCTCCTCGTGGCATGACTTGGCCCCATCGTGTGGCCCTCGTCTCTCGAGGGCCCCTAGGTGGGTCCAGGACCATATCCTGTAGCTGTAATGTCGGCACCCGCTCCAACATGAGCGGGACTAAGATCGACCCGTCACAAAAATGCTTTGACTCACCTCGATGGCAGTTGGTTAGTTGTCTCTTCATGCTCATTATTACTGCTGCTGCCCAGTTGAATATGGTTGGGTTCAAACATTCGAGAGCCAATCGGAGATGCACCTTCGAGGCCTCGTGATTGGCCAAGGAGCCCGCTGCCCGAGTCACCATAAAGAGTATAGTCCGAAGGACGATGTCCTCCACCGTAAGAATTGCCACCTTCCCACTCCGTGTCTTGCGTACCCGTTGGCACACCTGAGCCATCAGCGTGTCTAGAGTATCACCGCCGGGTCGCTGCCCCTCCAGAATAGGCATCTCACCTCGGCGTGACAACCCGGTCAAGAAATAGATATTAGTATAATCAAACTCGATATTGTGGCCTTGGATCACAAATTTCCCATCAGTGGGATTCCAGGCCTTGATTAAGAACTCTAGAAGGTCAGGCTGTGCTCGTAGGCGCGGGGTTAGGAAGAATTTGAGCAACCCGCACGCCCGCATTGCATTTCGGCACCCAGCATTGGCAAAAGCCACTATGTCCTCGTTATCATGAGTGCGTTCTTGCCAAATGAATGCCATTATACCCTGCATAGTCAAAAAATCTCATTAGGGCCCTGTTCATAAAAATTCATACGTCCATTTATTAAAAAATTTGTTGCGCGGCGTCAGCGTGACTGTTTTTAAAACAGTCGCGCTGATAATGGCACCCTGTGTTGATTTTTACCGGGTCAGCGTGGAAGCAAATCACTTTTCCGTGCTGATCCGGGAGTGGTTAGTGGAATTATTTCTCGATCAGCGCGGACCCGATAGGGAAATCCGCGCTGACTGAGAGCGGAATGAGCTTCAAAAAATCCGCCCAAACCACCACTTCCCACCGTTAGAATGCAGTCAAAACACTTCAAAATGGAGCGTAAGGAGAGATGAACCTACCTGGTACAGGCTACAGGACCTTCAATGCTCGTACGGGGTGGAATTTGGCTCGTCAACCTCACAGCTCCAAAGCTCCAAATGGTAACAATGGTAAAAAATCTTGGTTTACCCCCTATTTATGGTAAAATTTTGGAGATTAAATATTATTTTAATCCATATGGGTTTCTAATAGTGGCTTTTTACTGTATGCTTGGTTCCAATGTAGTTTTACTATGTTTTTATGCATGCTATCTATATTATTTCGAACAGGCTTACGCGTGCAGTGTTCCTTGTGCAGATTATCGTGCTGGTGGAAATACGACAGTTTTATACACGCTTGGTCCTGGAACGTTGGCTTTAAGCTCTTTTTCGACGTGAAATAAGAAAAGATAGCCGAGTCTCCCTCTCGACTCCTCAAAAGAAACAAGAGGCGGTCGTCTTTTAAAGCTCTTTTTCCGACCGTTTAAACTTAAAAAAGATTGCCGGATTTTGTCGTTTCGAATTCGTTAATGGTCATGAAGCGACGTGGTTTTGATCATTTTTTTATTTTTTTGGGTCAAAGTCACTACTTACGAAAAGTACTCCTCGGCCGTAATGGCCAGGCGGTTCTTTCGAGCATAGTTTTATACTTTTTCGGGCTCGAGAGACACAACTTTATGAAAAAGGACACCCTTGGAGTTTCCTTTTCGCTGTCTTTTCAAACTCTCTAAATATGAAAAGACGCCGAGTTTTTCCTTTGTCAGAATCGTTAAAACTTTAATGACATCGGGTTTTGTCATGATGATGTCTCTCAAGCATATGCTATCCCCGTCAAGCTTGCCATCCAAAAATAACCAGGGTACTCGCCAGAAATGGTGGGGGAATAAAGGAACCGTAATCATCGTTCTGTCGGCAATATGTCACTCTTGAACATGGCACTTGTCTGCATTCGTGTCTGGGTGGGGACATCTCATCTTGCTTCACACTTGCCGCCGTGGGTTTGGGTTATCCTGTTTGACCATTCATCTGCTCATCGTCTTGTCGTTATGACCCCTGACCATTTGACATCAAATACTACCAAATCCGCTGTCGTGCCACCGATATGTTCAAGAGAAGTTGACCTCTGCAGAATACTCAACCTCCCTCTGATATCTCAAACAAAACATTTTTGTCCCTCTCTGTCTCGTGCCGATGATGTGGGAAACATTATGGCCCACCTTCGATCAAGATCACTTCCTGTCGACTTCAGCTCATTATCCAGGAAGATGACCTAGACACTCCCTTCAGGTGCCTTAGAGCTTGCATGCCTCAATGGCAGTTTCTTTGTGTTCGACGCGAGGTTTTCATCATTGGCCTCCGATCGAATGATTCTATGGGTGTTCGACACCGGCTGACTGATTCACACGCCGTGGATTGTACCTATAGTACCTTGAGGACCATTGTCATTAGTGGTGGTACCTCTCACGTCTGTTAACAGTTTTCATCATTGACTGGTAATCAGACGATGTTCTCGCATGTTCGACTTCGACTCCTATATTTGCATGCTTAAACTTGTACTTTGTTCGGGTCGAGTTGGAGTTTAAGACCCCAGATTTTTTATATTGAGATCCGGGTTTCATTTTGTGGATTATTGTAATCACTACATGACTCATTCATTGGATGGCTGCGACCATGCCTGAGTCCATTCATTGATCCTCGTCGGATGGCTGCGTCCATACTTGGGATCTAGTTTTTATGTACTCTGTTATGGATGGCTGCGCCCATACCATGTACATCATGTATTTGAGCTATCAGTTGTACTACGTGCAGGTTCTTCTTGGTGGTGTTCCAGTTTGGCTAGTTCCGTAAAGCATTTCATCCCTCCCACTCTCTCAGGCTTCATGCTTTAGGGGGCATCTGTTACACAGTAATTTGTCACTATCTCTCTGTCAGTCTTCCTACTGTGTCATGAGACCAAATTAATCATGCTCATGCTCTATAATGTGTCCAAATGACCCACTTTGCCAAAGTTTCCTCTATCATCGCGACTGTTGTAAAAATAAACACGCTGATGAGCGCTCCTAAGCAGACTCAATGCGCTGCCAGCGTGGAAGCACACGCCTTTCCCGCGTTGGTCGAATCTCATGTGACAGCGCACTGTTCCTTATATCTGATCGCGCTGATATGAATTTCCTTGTTATTCAGCAGCGATGACAACGCTCCAGTATAGTTATGCACCCGCGATGATCCAGTTTGGGCGAATTTGTTCTAACAGCCGGCCTTCCAGATGACTCCAGACCTGGTTGTTGGCCTTGTAAATGTTGCCCTCCCTTCTCTGGCATGTTTGTTTCGTCATTTGAGCCACCTTCCTTGGATATAAGCTCATCCTCACACCATTCATGGAGACTCCTTCTCCTATTTAAGCCTCCACCATTGCCATGAGCTACTAGTTTGGAATTGATTGTGTTTGGAGCATTGCTGATAGTGTGTAAGCTTAATAGGCAGCTGGTGTGATAAGTGTGGGATTGTTATAGTGCTTAAGGAAGGTTGTGAAGTGTTTCCATATTGTGTAAAATTGTGTGAGAGAGAGTGAGTTGTCTTGGGATATCTGTTTTCAAGGGTGAATGCTTGAAGGACTTGCTGGCTGGACCCAACCGAAGGAGGATCTGACGTCAGAACTTGGTTGTATTCTCTTTTGTTTTATTAATAAGATAAACGACTATAATTATGGTTCCACTCATGTGTCTTTGATTATGATGTTTGAGTTGTATCTTTTCTGACCGGTACATAGTTGCATTTCCCGGATTTTATGCTTGTATTTGTCTTGTCTTTTGCTTGTGCAAGTGTATGTTCACAGAGATTGTGAGGATTGCAACCAGCTGAAGCGAAAGAACGGAAGCGAAAACCCTTCTACGAAAATAAGCGTTGGATTCGAGGTAGGCTCTCATCTTGGCCTTTATTTTGCAATTAGGAACCTGCGTGTTAGCGTTGCTTGATTGTTGCTAGACCTCAGTTAGGCTAGAGGGATCGCCTTTGTCCGCAGAGGGGATTTAACTACACAACACGCACTTATAAAAATGATAGTGAAACAGTGGAATTGTTCCTTTTTAATCAGATTATCTCAAGGTTTGGTATCCCGAGAGTGATTTTCACTAACCATGGTAGTCATTTCTAGAACCAACTAATGTCTGAATTGGCTCTTAAATTGGGTTTCCGGCAGGGACACTCGTCTCCATATTATCCTCAGGAAAATGGACAGGTCGAGGCAGTGAACAAAACCCTTAAGATGATCCTGCAAAAGATGATTGATAAAAATTGGTCCAATTGACATCTTATGTTGTATCCGACTCTTTGGGCATACCGAACCTCCATAAAGACTGCTATAGGTTTTACACCTTTTCAGTTATTTTATGGGATGGAACCTATCTTCCCTATTAAATGTAAAATTCCATCTCTTAAGTTAGCTATTGTGCTCCTTCCAGTCTCGAAGAGTGCCTCCTTCATTTGGAACATCTCGATGAGCAACGTTGAGATGCCACCACAATTAATGAGGCTCATAAGAAAAGGGTTAAAACTCAGTACGATAAAGCTGTCCGTCCTCGAGTCTTTTCTGAAGGCGACCTTGTCTTGGTTTATGACCAAGATAAGGATGCCTTGGGGGTAGGCAAGTTCAAGCCCATGTGGTATGGTCCCTTTATAATTAAATGAGTTTTAGAAAAAGGTGCGTATGAGTTAGTCGATTTTGAAGGAAACAAGTTGGAAGAGCCCTGAAACGGGCTCTACCTCAAGAAGTAATTTGCTTAAGTAGCAGCTTGGCAGTGGCTTCTTTGTACATTTTGTATTTTTTGTACATATCTCATCGTGAGTTTTTGATATCAACACTTTTTGGTCTGCTGTGGTAAGTGTTGATGGATGACTTGGTCTATTTTGGATTTGCCAATGGTGCTAGTCCGCACACTCAGAACCTTGCTTCCGTAGCTTGGGTAATCTACTATCCAACTGGTTAGTTGATGCTGTCAAGGGGAGTATGCATTGGTCATGCTTAAAATAATATGGCTGAGTATACTGCCATCATTAATTTACTATCCGAAGCAATTTCTTATGGAATCGATTCATTGGTAGTCTATCTTGATTCACAACTGATAGTGTCACAATTGAATAACATTTATCGAGTAAGGGATGCATGTTTATATCACCAGTATTTAAGGGTGAGATTGTTGCAAAGATCATTTATTTACATTAATTATTTTCACATTCCAAGATCTCATAATTGGTTAGCAGATTCTATCGCTAATCAAGCTTTAGACTGGGACATCATTCATTCATCACAATAAAATCAAGCATCAAAAAGTCAAAATTGTATCTCTATATATATATATATATATATATAATAATATATATAATATCATAAAATATCTTGAGTATACATAAGTGTGTCCAAAATAATATACAAAAATTGGGACTAAAATGCCCATAATCATGTCCAGTACATCTAATGCCCTAGCTCAGGATGAGCGGCTAAATATGTGACTACTGCTTTGGCCATACACCTAAGAGTGTGAACCCAGTTTCATGGCATGCCAACCACATGACACTACATGTCTATAGGGAGATCCTCTATAGCCTCCATTGGTACTCGGTGAGTTAGTCTCACCAAGTGCCATTGAAATTTGTGTAGGAGTCGCTTTGTGTCCACAGCCGCCTCTTCAGCACCTCGACCGCGACGTCTATGCCGTGGGAACCCATTTGGTCGTATTGGCCCAATATATGGAACATGATCATCATATTAGTCATTTGAATCCTATCAAAAATATTTTTCAAAGTTCATTTTTATATTTGAAAAATCATAAAAAAAGTCATAAAATCATAAAATCAAAAACATTTGTTACCTATATTGCCCCATGCTGTGTCTAGTGGTAAAGCTAGATTAAGATCTCCTAGGAAGTCCAAACTGACAAAAGGGTAATCATCCACTGCGATGATCTGCTGCTCCCACCAGGAGAAGAAGTCATCATCGAAAGCAGTCTGTGGAACGTCCCCACCTCCTAATCATTTCATCAGGTCTGCCTACCTACCCATCCGTGGATCTCATGGGGTGCTGATCGAAATTGATACTCTAGGATGGAGTGCTGGGACACTTTCAAAGAAGAAAGAGCACAAAATAGATCCATATCCGAAGTTTTTGGTCCGACCCTTCTTGATAGAAGTAAGCTGGCTGTTCAAGTTTGCGAGAAGAGGAGTACACCAATCAAATACTATGGTGAGACAGTCAACCGCCAAGCTCATGGCAAGACGTGAAACCTGGTGTAAGGAAGTTGATCCAGTCACTGTGGCCATAGTGAACATGATGATCCTCAATGATAAACTCTCCACGTGCTTGATTGGAATTTGACTTCCAATATTTTGTGGATGACTCGGGCAATAAGTATGCACATAGTCCTCGATAGAGAGGCTACCTCATGATCTGCCCATGGAATGTACTACCTCTCCCCTCCGGGAAAGGCCAATGATGAAATAGACATCCTCAATCTCTATCATGAGTGTCATTTGATCGATCATGAATGAGTCATCCTCGATGCTCCAGTAGTGAATAAGCATTTCGAGCAAGCGTGTGTTTGCTTTCATGTTTGGCATTTTGAAGAACTTTAGCAAACCACATCCTCTTAAGGCTTCCAGGGCATTAGGATCATTCATAACCTTATCATCCACTAATGCATGCTCTCTTTCCCTCCAAGTGACTGGCATCCTAAAGAAAAAACAAGTTTGGACCATTATTTTTTTGTTTTGGAGTTTTCACGGCATATATGCGGGTCCGTTTCATACATAGTCGCATCTAGGGCCTGCTTATACATGGGTTGCACATAGCCAACAAGCGTATACACCGCAACAATTTTTTTAACATAAATTCAACGGTGAAACTTGAATTAAAATTTTTAAAACCAATCACACATGAATGCAAGATGAGTTTAAGGGTTACCTAGTGATTTTGGGAAGATTTGAAAGGTCAAATTTGGCAAATGGCAAAGCTTTCTCCTTTTTCTTCACTCGTTGTGCTCTCAAAGCAAACGGTGATAATGGTGAGTCAAAAAACTATTTTATAAGCTTTGAAAATGTCAAATTTTTTCAAAGCTTGATTTTGTTTTGTCTCATGTAACTTTTAACTTGAGAGCTTGGAATGTCGAGAATGGTTTAGTTTTTAGGACATTTTGGACACTTTTTTGACAGTTTTGAGACGATTCCATGACTGCTGACCCGTCATGGTAGGTATCGTTTTCTCATTGGCATATAGGTTAGGGAAATATTTTTTCGTTGCATTATGAATGCTAGCCTCCATTTGTCGATACACTTGCCATAGGGTCGATCCCATCGTGTTATGGTTTGAATACCATCTTCACTCTCCAATTCTTTAGATCATGGCACGATGGTAGAGCCATCCTTTTCATGGGCATCGTAGTTAGCACCTCACTGACATTTGTTGCCCATGCTGCTTTGATTTGAGTAGGCTTGGGAGTTCTCTATAGTCCCACCATGACTTATGCAATGAAGACTTATTCCTCTTTGCTTATTCACTTCGTTCTGGCCTTATACCCTAGAGGCTCTTTCATGTTGAGTTGTACTACGGCATTACATTTTGACCATTTGCACCTTTTGGCCTAGAGACGGGTTCACTTGGATGCGTGTTTAAGCCAAATTTTGACCATGAAGTCTGCAAAATCAAACTTGCATCCCCTTGACTTTTGGAACTTGACACACCCTGACCTGTGGAAGGAACACACCTTTGAGTGTCTTTGACCAATTTTCGCCTCCCTGCATTGAGCATAGGATTGTTCCCATCCTAGGAACTAGATCATCTATTTCACTGACACTCATTATTTCCACTGTACTATAGCATTCTTTTATTCTTTTTCCAGCTTAAAGAAAAAGACAAAAAAAAAATTATATATTCCAAAAAGAGTGGGAACAGAACAATATTTCCACTTATTGTTGGTAGCTAGAGTCAGTGGTGTCACCCTTGAACAAAGCACTCAAAACAAAGTCTCCTCCATTTGGGTGGGATTTAGTTTGACTTAGGTATGCCTTAACCTTGTTATTGAGTCAGTTCTCTCCCGATTGGTTATCTCTTCCAATCATATGGAGGGTTTGTTCGTGCCTCCTGCACGACGAGCTTATACAGAGTCATCATATGCTGCCACATAGTCATCATTAAGTCATGCTTTTGTTCAAGGGAAGTTAGCCTAAGTCGGCCTCTCTGCGGTGTCTCTTGACCCATTTTTCAGTCAGCCATCCTTGGTTGTCAGTGTCTTGTCTATCATCACATTAGCTATATTGGTCCTTTACTCATGCTGGTTTGAGAAGGTCCCCATTGACTTCTTGCTGGCGGGTCTTGTCCTTATCGACGATGACATCTTGCTCTGAGGACAGGCCTAGAGCCACACCCTAGTCCTATTTTCATTATTGATAGGTCACCTTGTGCTCAACATCGATTAGTATCATGGATCTTTGACTGAGTGGTTTCCCTTATGTTTGACAGCAACTTACACTATCACATTGGGATTCGTGCAGTACCTTGGTTTCCATTTGACCCTATTGGTGGATACCTCACCTTTGTGTCAGCTCTCATTATTGGTTGGTTCAAAGGGTTCCTGTCGTGTGCTAGCCACATCTTCTGTACGCCAGAAACGTGCTTCAGTTAGGTTACTACATCTTTTTTGTCTGATTCCTTCCACATTATTGGCCTACGGGTTACACTCACACTATATTGATGAAGGATGCCTTAATGCCTTCCTTCTACCGGATCTTTCCCTATCGACTATGACTCATTGCTCTGGGGCAAAGGTCTAGAGTCCATTTGGCAGTACCTTGGGGTTTGCAGTCATTAGTGGCAGATCCTTCGCTATTGACAATGGGAAACCATCATTGTCTCCTGATTGATAGATTCTTATAGGTGTTCGACTCCAGTTCATCTATTCACACTTGTTAGATTGTACTGGGTACCTTGACGCTCATTATCATTATCGGTGAGTAGTCTCGCGTTTGTTAGTGGTATACATCAATGAATGATAATCAAACAATTTCTCACATGGTCGACTTTAGATCATTTATTCCCATGGTGTAGAAATGTACCACAACGGTTAGTGAAGACCTCGGGTTGCATCAACATTCATTAGTTCACTTGACAGTTGCTCCTGTTGCAGTCATTCATCGCGACATTTTATATGCTGGCACCTAAGTTTGCAGTGTAGTACCACCTTACTCCATCATGTTCATTTGGTACTTTTGGGATCAGTCTTTGATATCAGTGATCAGCTTCATCCTTCAGCATCATTGACATTCTTATATGTGATATTCAAACATGTACTTGTTCGATCGTGATCAAATGATCCATTATGCATTTTCCATTCTTATATACTTGTATACTTAGTGGATCCGATTGTACTTGATATGTGGACATGCTTTACTTTCTCTGAGCATGGGTATGCCTACCTCAGACAATGTTTCTTTCTGATCTCCTTTTGTGGCTTGGTAGGCTGAACTCTAGTAAAGTCCTTCTTAGTTTTTGACAGGTTTCCTTTCCATGCACTTAGTTAATACATTTCGGCCATCATGTACCCCTTCTGACCTCATATATTAGGGGGCATCTGTTATAGCTCCAAATCTCACTCTTGATGTTTGTGATGCTACACTTATGGCCTAGGGCAACCCCTCCTTCCAGACATGGTCCAAATACTTAAAAAACAATGTTTTACTCCATATACGCGTCATTTACCTGAGCTAAATGCATGTGTATGCGGGTATGTGTATACCCAACCCGCGTATATGTATTAAAACACTTAAAAAATTAATTCTCCTTAATTTCAGGTAGAGATCATGGGTTTTACCTATTGATTACCTATTAGCGCCCGTGGCCCAACTGTTCCCAACGAATTCCCAACTAAAAAACTACTTTGGAAGAAGTATAAAAGGCTTCAATGGGAAGGCCTAAGGGAGGAGAGAATAGAGAGAAAAATCACTCTGTTGAGATTATCACTGATAAAGTCTGAAGATCCTTATGCTTCCAGCACTTCCTTTAGTACAGTAAACCCTTGTTTCCTTGAGTTATGATGTATTTTCACTAGTTGAGATATCGTTGTGTGAGTCATGGAAGGAGCCTTTTGAAGACTTGGGATTGGACGAATCTGGTGGATGGTTCCACTTGGAGCTTGCGAGAGGAAGATTCAGGTGATATCATTCCTTTTTTTACTTTAGCTATCTACAATAAAGAAACATTTTCTTGTTCCTGAAATCAGTCTTCTTCATGCTTATGATGTTGTCATTATGGTTTGCATATGAATAGTTGTTTCAATTGTATAACTAACTACCTTTCAATATGATATGAAGTTGATTTCTTTAAGATGCTTGGTCCATATACTGCTATGCTTCTTTGAATTTGATTGTTTTGCAAGTTAAAGGATCGAAATGAACTCCAAGAGGGTTTGGTCCCTGGCTGGATCTACCCGAACAAAGGACGCCTAGGTGCACCTTTCTTCACATAGTTTGTTTATATTAGTATCATGGCTCTGTGGAATGCTTTTTTTTTATTGTAGATAACCCCCGCTCTGCTAGGGTATTGACCCAAGACCCTAGGGGACTTTTTCCCTCAACATATCCCCATCCACAAAACAACATTTTCATTGGGGAATTTCATCAAATGGTTTGTATGCTATGAATCATTAATCCATTTAGACATTTCTTCAAATACTTTGCATGCAAACTCATATAGCAATATCCTCAAGGAATATTTTCTAAATCATAGTAGTCTAAGTTCTAAAATTAAACTATATGATAAGTGGGAGTTCCCTTCACTATGGTCTAAGAATTCAACCACTGCAACCTCCCAGATGGAAATTTAGAGCAGAAATTTCAACATGAAATGTTTGATGCGTCATTTTATGATAAACAAAGAAGCTCGACTTCCTCTAATAGTATCTCTTAAAATATCATCACCAAATATCTTAAATTTTACCAAATGATAAGCAGGACATCCCCTCACTATGGTTAAAGTTTCAACTTTTGTAACCTCCTTTTAGGAAAGTTATAGCAGAATATCCAACATGACCTATTTGATGCATGATTTTGGGAGCATCCAAGAAGCTCAAATTCCTCTAATCATACCTCATAAAATATTGCGATCAAAGATCTAAAATTTGGACCAAATTATCAAATGTATTTACCCTAAATATGGTCCAAGTTTGAACTTCTGGAACCTCCTAGAAGAAAATTTATAACAAAAATTCCAACATAACCTATTTAAAGATGCATTTAGGAAGGCCAACTTCCTTTGATCATATTTCCTAAGTTTTTGTGACCCAAGATTTGAAAATTGGACTAGAGAATCAACATTATTTCCCCTCACTATGGTGATAGAAGAAAATTTATAGAAGAAATAACAACATGACCTATTTAAAGAAGAATTTAGGAAGCCTATCTTCCTCAACCAATGTTGTTAAAGAATTTAATACATATAAAAAAGCTACAACCAAATAGTATAACATCTACATCCATGATAAATTAGCTGAAGGGTAGATGCATGTACATATAAGCTTCTTGAAAAGAGAAATTAAATAATAATATATTTCACTAAATCATCTATGCAAAAAATATCATTACCACAAAAATGAATATTTATCTATTATAGCTAGAAAAATACTAGAAAATGATGTAGGGCTAGCCATGTTCCACCCCTCCATAGGCTCAACTATGCTACAAAGTTTCTCACAACTAGACACCCTCGTGTCATATCTTGATGCCTTGAGGAGAACTTAACTTAAGGGTATTTTACACACTCATATGTAGGCCAAATTTTAACATCGAAAATGAAGGCCATTCTCCACACACATAGGAAAACTCAATGATAAACCTTTCCATTTTTTACTAGGCTCACAATCATAAAAATACCATGCAAATATGTACAACACAAAAAATTCCTTCTCTAATCTCTGCAGTCCCTTGGACCTCCCCTCTTCAGTGATCTATGTTCCACATGCAATCAACACCATTCATAGTCCTCAAAGCCATCTAGTCCAAAGAGAAAGAACTACAACACATTCATTTCCTATCACATAAGTTTTCACTCATAGCTCTTAACTAGTCATAATATTTGAACCTCTTTAGGTTCTTTCACCAATCCTTTTTCCAAATCAAATTTTGAAGTGAGAGAGAGATGCACGAGGAAATAATAGAAGAGATAAAAACTAGAAGCTTAAGAACCAAGAAGAAGAACACAGTGATTGCTCCTACCTCTTATTTTTATAATCATACCTTAACCCTTCATCTTCCCAACCTTTTAGCTTCTTAGGAAGACTAGCCATCACATAAAACGGAAATATTCACCCAAGGTATATCTTTTATCTTAAGTCAATTTTTCCCACTCCTCAAGGCATAATAATTTGTTGGTTGTCCCCATTTTTTAGCTCTAATATTTTTATTAATAAAAATAAACATTACATCATATAATAGAGTTTGACATCATAGCTGCTTAATGTTGGCCTCCCAACATTATATGTTCATAATAAATTTACAAAATTTTGGGTAGCAAAAGGGGTGTCATAATCCCCTCCCCCTTTAAGGAATGTCACCCTTGGTGTTCTACTATATTTAGAAACATTCTACGCAGAAGAAGGAATATGAAACTTTCATATCAACAAAATTTTCAATGTCCTTAGTTGTCACTTCGAGCAATGTCATTCATTTCTCACAGTCTAGTTATCTCTAAACCTCTTGGCATTCTAGCACATTCGTACATGGTTGTCCATTACTTCACAAGGCTTCCATAGGGAACAAGTTTAGCTCATTATTTTCTTGGACACACCCAATGTATTCATGATACCAATGAGTATGTGCATGCATCTTTGAAAACCAATTCATTCAAGTCTCCCCTTGAAGTCACACACCTTCCAAGTTCAAGCATCCCCTTATCTTCCTCCCCAGCCCCTCAAGCGATCAATTCCTTGGTGAGGCTTCCTCACATAGGGAGAGTCTTGAGACTTTCGAAGTCCCATAGGCAAGGCATCCCTCTGGCTTGCTCTAAATAGCACAACACGTTTGTCATAACATAACTCATGGTGATCAATGTAGTCATAGGGATCCAATGTCACCATAATGACCTTGTCCCTAGGATTTTTAGCTTCACAACCATCATCTATCCTTCTTGGATAGATCATCATCTCACCTATATCATAGGCATACAATTTCCATGAGATTAATCATAATAATTGAAATCAATTATTCTTCATTTTTCATTTCTTTTCCAAACTTGCTTCATATAGGAATTAGATTCCATAAATATGATATTCTTGTCATGATGTTTTACACTTACATATGGTATTACTCAGCCTTCATTATCATAATCAAGGCCAATTCAACTACAATCTTTAATTTCAATCAACCAAATAGTGGTAGTGTTCATACATAAACTCTTATGAATGCAAGATTTATAACATCCCCTGAAGTGATCTCATAATTATTATACACATAATAATTCAACCACTTTCAATTGATTTAAAAATAAATTGAAACGAAGTTATCATTTCATTCTTTGTTTGCTTCACAATCATTATAACATTATATAATGCATTCAAACATTTATTCCAACAACCAAAGGGTCAAAACTAAAAAATACATATCTATAAATTCATAAGTAACTTAACTTCCACTTTACTTTACAGAATGACAAATTCATGCCACTCATTCCACTACTCAACAATTCCTCAAAATTATTAAAAGCTATTTCTTTTCTTTTCCTTCAATCTTGCAATTGATTGTTTCATACAACCATGCATGCACTTAATGTACCAAGCATATGTACCATCATGATTCATAATATGAGTGTCATGACTAAATCATGCCATAGTAACTCATGGATGCATCACAAAGATTCTAGCAATCTTTACACATTGAAGGCTTCTTGTCTTTCTCATAACCCACTAGGTGTTAGTGACAAACTTGCTTTTATATATCAACAATTTCATACAATTTTCACATTAACTAGGAAAAACCAATCCTTCAATTACATCTTCCTTACCAACAAACTCAACATTATATGATAGAATCACTTATCTCATCTTAAAAACTATTGGGCCAATACTCATGGACTCATGAACACAATTGAAATCCCTACATTTGCTTCATGTATTCTTTCAATGCATTACCAAACATATTTTACCCCATGAGTGTATTATTCATTCATTTAATCTTTGTTCAACATGGTAGCTCAATGCATGCATACATTATTAAGATTTTACTAAATCTTTTTGTGCTGACAATTTTCTACCTTAACTATACACCTTCTTGGGCATCCATGAAATACATGTATTAATTGGAAAAATAAAAGATATCAAATTCAACTGAAAGGAATTCTTACCTAATTACTTTACCTTTTTACATTTACTTTCTACTTTCCCTACTTGGCTACCATCACATGCATTATTAGTTAAGATATTTTCAAGGAGTTTAGCTAGCTTCTTAGCATACTTGATGTTTCAACATTCAACAATACCTGAAATTACTCAACCTCACATATTAGTCACAACTCTATCATTTCATGTGGTTACATGCAAGTTTTAATGAATACTCATAAAGGGCATTTGCACTATGTATCCAATTTTTACATTCAAACAATGCATTAGATCATGCACCCAAACATGTGCACATACATCTTGTCATGCATGTGCCATAATTTTACATATTCCAAGCTATTTATGCATATTTATTTTTAAATTTATTTATTTTCCTCTCTTGTTTTCAATCATTCACATGACAAGTCTTATAAACATAAGCATAAGCACACTAATTTCTTTCATGTGGTAGTTAACAAGAGTTCACTTTTGCACACTTTCCATATAAACATTAAATGTTGCATAGAATTCATTAAGTAACATTTTTATTACCCAAAACATAGCAAGTAATAGTTTCTATTTTCTTACCATTCACACATTCATATTATTTTCATAAATAAAATATATCAGCCAAGCTCAATTTTCAGTTAAGGGAAACTCTCTTAACCTATTTTCACAATTGTGACTTCATTGTCCATATGGTTCATATTAACCCAGTCAACCCCTCCTTGACTGATAAATTATCCACATCTACCCTCTATTGCAACTTGTTATCACCTAAAAAATGACCACCTAGCCATTTATAACTAGGTGGATCAAAACACCATGTAGGATTAATTTTACCATAGTAAAATCACTTTCACCATAGAAAATAATTTAGTAAGCCATTTTTATTAAATTATTTCTATTTAAAATAAAAAACCTCATGAGAATAATTGAATAAATCATTAATTACTTATTTTTTTCTAGAAATAATTATTAGATCATTATTTGATAGTTCTTTCTTAACACATTTGACTAAATCACCTTGGAATAATTAAATAAATCCCTATTTATTTATTATTCCTTAATCTTATTTTTGGAATAATTGTTAAATCATTATTTAATAATTATTTCAAATTCACACTTTTGTTAATCCTTGCAAAGTGAATAATAAGTCATTTTATTTGTTAATTACTTCATTTTCTAAATAAAGATATTTTACCATTTTGAATATCTTTTCCCTCTCCAAAAAATATAATAAAGTATTCCTAACGGTTAAATCTTGATTTGGTCTAATATTTTATTATTTTCCAATTTCTAATCTAGCCCAATACTTTGCTATAAATAAGAGGGTCTTCCATTCATTCTTCACCATGATCACTATCATTGTCACCACTATCGTCACTTTGAATTCAAGCTCCCATTTGAGTTCTACTCTTTTGTTTTGGGTTTTTCACATATTGAGAGAGAGAAACAGATTGCTAAAGCACAAGGACATCAAATGAACCATTCCATAGAGGGGGATTTGCAGACCCATGTTGTAAATCTCCTTCACTAGTTGTTTTCAATTCATTTATAAAAGTCATCTTCTATTGGGTTATTACATCAGATATTTCTTGTTGTTATTTGTTTTGGATTGCATATGATCTCTTTGTTGCAGGGTTTTCTCGTTTTATTATTGCAGATATGAAGCTTGAACAACCACATCTTGTTGCTAGAGTCACTTGTCACTAGTGACTTAAGTAAGTATTTTTGATACACACGCTAAGAATATGTTGTCGCTGCCCTCCAAAATTTTGTCTTATGCTCAATTTCAAAGCCTTCTTTGGTCTTGTACATTGTCATCACAAACTTTGAAACTCATTCCATGTGTTTTCTTGAGGATTTTTGGTCCCCTTTGCAAGATAGGAAAAATGTCATGTTTTCGCATGTCGATAGTCACATCATGTATATAAGCATATTCTGGTGGTTTCAAAAGGTCACCTTTGTGTATATAAGTTGTTCTAACCATGTGAACATCCATCGCACGCTGCACTCATTTCCAAATTTTTAAGCAATGTCGCACAAGTGTCAACGTAGCCATCATAAAGTGTATCTTAAGTGTCATACTTGTCGTAAAGTTTCCGTAAATATGTCACACACAGAGAAATGAATCTTCATGTGTCTTGGATGATCTATGTTTTTTTTTCATCAACTATTCTAAGTTTGTGATCACAATCGAAGTTTTATCATTGTTCACATCAGCGTCACTGATCCCGCACTTAGTCATTTTCTGGAAAGCCTCCTGACCAAGTAACCTAGCTTCACTCGACCTCCTTGAACTTCACACTATGCAGTCTCAGTCCTCAGCTATGACATGGCCTCTTGCCATTATGCAATGTGTAGTTCCTACCTCCTAGGACTGTTGCACTGTGTAGTTTCTGTGCTCAAGCCCTGGCCTTGACCCCCATAATTGCGCAATTTTTTCTCCTAGCCTGGCCTTAACTACACACTACGTAGTCTCTAGCATCATGCTCATCCTTGAGCTCAAGAACTATGCAACTGTGTAATGGCCCAGTCTATCTTGTATCCCAAAACTACACAATGTGCTCACCTAGTGCTCATCCCTCAACCTGTCACACTGACCCTAAGAATTGCACAATTTGTCCCTTCAACCCAGCCTGAACTATGCACTGCGTAGTCTCAAGGCTCCCCTTTCTTTCTTGAACTTCACATTCATTAAGCGATTTTCCCCTCCCTTTATTCGGTTCCAGCTCAGTCAATGGATCAACATGCTCAATCTTAGATTAGGAGGTTTTCATACTGATGTTGTCTCGTAATGAGTAAATTGTAGAAACATGTACCTTATTATGCCACAGTGAGATGATGAAAAAGGAGATGAAGGAATGCTACATGCTAAATGACCATCTTGTATCTAAATACGCAAGCTGATCAATCAAGAGAAATAAAAGGGACAATAGTTTGCGATCACCACTTAAGACTTGAGATCATTGAAGATCCCTTATCACCAAGCCATGTCGAGGTGAAAAGAAGAAGACTTGTAGCACATAGTGGCAAAAGTGGCTTGGAATTTCCACAACACAAGCTAGTCTATGTCATTAGTGTCATGTCATGTCATGAGTTGTCACACGCCACACCATTGTGGTTAATGATGTAAATTGTGTTTCGATAATGTATTGTAAAGTGGAAGTAGAAAGGACATGTGTGGAATATGAACAATCATGTAAAGTTGAAAATTCATAGGAAGTCAAATAGTCATGAGGGTAGATGAAGAGTCATAAGGTGAAGCATCACTTCCTCATTGTTATGTATACACCCTCATTGTAAGAGGAAGAGACTTTTTACCTTGCTCCTCTTGCAAGGCATTAGAAGATAAGCTAGTCATTTTGAGGAGAAAGGAGTGGCTTCAACACTCCACTATTGGAGCAAATGGTGTTCATTGTATACATTGTAACTTTTAGTTAATATAAGAAGCCCTATGGGTCAACACGTTCTTCATGCATGGATTATGGATATTTGTTAGACTATTCTGTGAATGTTTTTAATTCAGGTTTGCTTTCACCTGTGCTAAAGTAGTTGAACTATTTCAGTTATTTTGGTACTTATCATATTGAGAATGTGTTGTAATTGATGAGGTTCATCAATAGGTAAACTAAGTTGGTCACAATGCCACTCTCCAACTTATTAAAATTGACTTTTCTCACATTTATTTATATATTTTGTTATGTTTTTCTTAGTGAGAAGGGTAAAGGTGAGTTGTTATGTCATGTGGCCTAATATGTATTAAATGCAGGAATTGGAGCAATTTTGGGCTAATTTAAGTGTAGGAACTTGAGGTGGACAAGAAAGAGATATTTTAGGAGATTGGTCTCCCTCCTTTACTCCTCAAATCATTTTAAGATTCCTCCACCATGTCTCATCAGCTCAGAGTTCCTAGCAACCAAGCAAGCCGAGTTCATTGGCAGCCAAGCCAGTGAAATTCAAAGACAAGTTATTCTTGAGTTAAGTAGCCAAGTCCCCCTATTTTTTTAAGAAGATGTTGGTAGCATCAGTTTGTATAAATAAGAGAGCCAAGGGACTCATTAGGATCCTATTTTTTGATGTATGTAGCCTAGATGCAATTTGAGTTGAAACATTGTGATTGTTATTTGCTATGTTGTATTTGACATTTTGATAGTAATGAGAAATTTGACCTTAATCTAGCACTGAGTTGGCTCAGAGGGGTAAGATCTTGGGTTAAGGCCCAAACATAGCAGCATAGGTTCCTCTTTTTGTATTTGTATTATTAGACTAAGATCATAGTTAGCTATTGAGATTATTTATGTTTTATTTAGCCTAACAAGTATTTGAATGATTGCTTAATCTTCTTCCCATTAGTTTGAAGAAGTAGATCAATGGTGCAGTAGTGAAGGAAAATAATTCAGAAAATATTGTGATAGTGGCCTCTTCCTCATTTCCCTTGTGAGATCAGGATTAGAGGGCCCCACTCTAACAACCCGAAAAATAGAGTTTGTCTTTTGGTCATTACATAGATTAGGTTCCATGCTTAAATAGATCACTGTTTATGTTTTCTTGGAAAAACCTACAATTGTTATCTTGTTTTTTAAGCTTTCCATAGTTTAGAAGGCATTCCATTCCATAGATCTAGCCACTAGCAATATATAGATTATCTTTCTCAAAATTCAACTCATCTTTTTCATGTTGGTATATAGTGATGCATAAATGAAGAGGAAAATAGGTTTTTTTGCAGGGATTGTTGGTATGTAGGGAGGAACTCATCCAACTAGCTTCATCTAAGTCTTCTCCACCTTCTTCCAAGGCATACTAGCCCATAGTTTGAATCTTTGTTTTGCAACCATCGTGAACATCCACCTTGGGCAAATCCAACCTCCCTGGAGTGTTGGACTTAGCCTTGGGTAACGTGCACCTTCCTTACACCTTCTCTCATTGTCATACATATCTCCAACACATTATTCGACTATTCTTGCCCTCCTAAATATTTCATATAATTTCCTGTAGAAAACTAGGACATCTTGTAGCAAACTAGGACATCCTGTAGTAGTTACTGTAGCAGCTACCAGATCTCTTGTAGAAGCTTGTTTGACCCTGTTTTGATTAGAAATTCTAGTATGAGTATATGTTATGCCCTCATATTGGATTCCATTCCTATAAGTGCCACCTAAGACCAACTCTCCCATGACTTCCCCCCCTGCAATATCAGATAGCATAACATAACATTTACATTTCTGAATTTAGAAATTAAAAGACTATTTTCCTACAAATGCAACATGAGATAGTTAGTGCATGCATATATGAATCATAAGATGATATAACAAATTCCCATGTCCAATTAGTCAAAGTAGCTAGATGATAAAATGAAAGGTTAGCTTATCTGTTTTTTGCAACTAGTTTGTGTCATTTCCTAGCTAGATGATTCATGGCATTTTCCATTCAGTAATTTTCATTTCCTAAATAGACAAGCATTTACTTTCCTATATTAGAACTAGCTTTACATTCACTATCAGTAGTCAGACTCCTTCTAGTTTATAGAAGACTAGTTTTAAACCCTAGTGGTCTATCACCCTAGTTGAGAAGTGACATGAGTATAATGTTGCATCTGTTGTGCCTATAGTGTTCGCATTATGACACAGGTGTTGTCCTTGATGGCAACTCACTCAGATGACATATCATAGTGCAGCAAGTTAGCAACACAGAGTTATAGATCAGACTTCACAGAATGAAGAAAGGGAGGTACACACAGGTTCACCATTGGCCAAGCCGTGTGTACACACAGGTTCACTGTATTCAAGGTGCGTATACATACACACACACACTTTCATAGAAGGAAAGGTGCGTATACCTTGGAAAACTAAATTTTTGGTCTGAAGTATTTGGTCCATGGTATTTTGATCCAAGGTATTGTATCCAAGGTATCGACCCTAGGTATTTGGTCCAAGGTATTGGCCCTAAATGGTTTTGATCCATGGTATTGGGAAAGGCCTAAAACTATAAAAGGAGGAGAAGATCATTAGGCCATGACACTCAAGTATTGAATATCTGATGAAGGGTGAGATCTAATATGCAGGTTATTGGGTTATGGTGCATTGCTGGATCTGAACCAAGGACGAACCTCTGCATTTGATGAAGGATAAGATCTAATGATGTATTAGGATCTTAAGGCTTGAAGAGAATTATCTTTATGTGGTTTGATCATTTATCTGAATAACTGGCGCATGTTGTAGTCTGTAAATGTGATGACCTGGGTATGACACAAGTCTGGAATTGTTGTAATATTTAAATCATCATTTACAGATCTGTACGCAGATTCACTTTAGAAAAGGCACGTACACACACTGGTTCTGCAGATCGAAACATCGTATACATCATAAATTTGATTTGCAGATCTGTACGCAGGTTCGCCTTGAGGAAAGCATGTATGCATGCAAGTTCGACACATGGAAGTAGTGTATACCTTATAAAATATGTTTTAGTTGCTTATGTTTGTTGTTGCATTGTTCTAGGTTCTGGCTTGGATTCTGGTTACTGTATTCTGGTGATAGTATCCTGAATGTTTAGATTGATGGGCTGTCAAAATGATTGATTGATTCGGTTGTGGTTGGTTCAATAGGAGATTGGTTGATGCAGATATACTTGATGTTTGAATGATGTTGTTGATGGATCCAATATGAAAATTTATGAAACGTGGTCCCTGGAAGAAAGGAGAAGGTTGTAGCCTTCTATAGGCTAACACCTACGTACTAGTAAACATATTAGCTAGTACAAGAGCTAGGGGATTGTAGCTCCCTTCCAGTAGAAGCTGGAGAACGAGAGAAGGTTGTAGCCTTCTGCAGGTAGAAGCTTGTGTATTGGTATAAGGCTGCACTAGTACAAAAATTGCAAACATAATTCTATTATTATTAAAAGAAGACAGAGACAATTGTAGCAGGTGGTTTTCACCCACATTGGGTTTCCACCTTATATCTTGGTGTTTATGTGTGTTGTTTATTTGTGATGCTTTATTCTACTTTTACTGCACTGTCTAATGAATTGATGATATATTGATTAAAGTTCACTACATGATAATTTGGGTAAATAAAAATGTCTCTGCATATACGCTGGTTTCATTAAGTATAGTTGTGTATACACGCTAGTTCACTGCGCTGAAGTAGCATATACAAATCAATTTTGAAAATTAAATCATTGATATGATAATACTGATTCACCCCCCTCAGTATTATGTCCAAAAATTAGTATCAGAGCAGGTCCTTCAGAAGAAGCTTGACCGCTTGAAGGTAGATCCATCATCATGAGTAATCAAGAAAGCAGGGGATCCATCAGACTGCCAATCTTTGATGGGAGCAACTTCGTTTATTGGAAGGTAAGAGCGAAAACCTATCTTCAATCTCTTGGAACAGATGTATGGGAAATTGTGGAAGGAGGATATACATTTCCATCAACAATTCCTACAGATACTGTAGGTAAAGAGCAATATGAAACCAATGCCAAGGCTGTCAATACATTATTGGGAAGTCTGCCACAATCAGAGTTTGTCAAAGTTATGTAGCTCAAATCCGCCAAAGAAATATGGGACAAAATCATTCTAAGCTACGAAGGAGACTCTCAGGTAAAACGTGCTAAACTGTGAACTCTCAGAATTCAATATGAAACTCTCAAGATGTACAATGATGAAAGTATAGCTAGTTACTTCTTACGTATAGATGAGATTGTTAATTGCATGAAGAATCTAGGTGAAGATATAAAGGAAGTTACTTTAGTTGAAAAGTTTTTAAGATCCTTGTTTGCTAAGTTTGAATCAAAAGTGTCTGCCATAGAAGAAAAGTAGGATCTACAGACTATTACTATGACACAACTGCACATAATCTTAACTGCCTTTGAGATGAGAAAAGAAGGTCCATCAAATATGAGAGAAGCCACATTTAAAGCTTCAGCAAAAGGAAAAGAAGAACTCAATGAATCAAGACATGTTTTAGAAGGAGAAGAAGAAGCAAAATTTGTCAAGAACCTTCAACGGGGTTCCAGAAGATTCAGAGGTAAACTACCTTTCAAATGTTTTGCCTGTGATAGAGTCGGTCATTATGCTGCCAAATGTCCTCATAAAGATAAATATGATAAAGGGAAGGAATCTACAAAATGGAATAGAAAAAAAAGTGTAAGTAAAAAGAGCTACTATACTCATGAAGATAACGATGGTTTATCAAATAGTGATGAAGATGAAAATAGTAATGACTATAGACTTCTGATGGCTTATGAAGATGATGAATATTTGGATGATTTAGATGAAGATGACCTTTATGAAGAAATCACTAAACTCAAAATCTGTTTAGAAGAAAATAATATGATTATAGATACCTTGACATACCAACTTGCTGAAAGAGAAAAACAAAAATGAAAAACAGAATTGAAATGTGGGCCTAAGAAAGCATCTTGAGAAAACAAAAGCTCTCAATCTTAGATTTGCTAAAGGATCAGAAACCTTAAATGAAATTATCAAAGTGCATCATTCTCCTGTGATAAAGACATGTCTTGGATATACTAAAGAAGCATCTCAAGCACAGAAGCCATCAACCTCCACTAAAAGCTATCTTGATGCAGCAAAGAGTAGTGAACAGTTAGCAAAGGCATAAAGCAGACCACCAGGTAAAACAGGCTCAATTTACTTCAAGGATGAACAAAAGTCACAACCAACCTCAGGTAAATCGTACTCAGTTTGCTTCAAAGATGAATATCAATAGAAACTACAATCACCAGGTCAGTAGATTCGATAATTGCAGGAACTTCTTTAATGGTCAATGTTTCTCATGTCATAATTTTGGACACAAAGCTACTCAATGTGTTGCTTACAAAACCATCATGACTAGAGAAGCACGAAATCAAAGGAATGTGACAGGGATCAAGAAAAGTTCCTATAATAACTTTTCTCTGCTTGAAAATGAAATAGAATGCTCAATTTGTAACAATTTTGGTCATGAAGAATCTGAATGCAGGAGCAAATTTTGGCAAATATCTCAAAAGGAGAAAAATACCAAAATATGGAGAAAGAAAAAACGACAAATAGAAAGATGTGGTATATCCTTGTATGCAGAAGGACAAGAAAACTAGTTGTACATTGACAGTGGATGCTCAAAACACATGACAGTTGACAAAGAAAAACTACACTCATATAATGCCTTCGAAAAGGAAAAGAGTGTCTCATTTGGAAATGACACTCCTGCTATCTATTGTGGCCACCAACAACCCCCCTCCTTATGAAGTATTATTGCTAATACTAAATAAGTGGGGACCCTCAAAAAAATTAGTTAGTGTTAGATGAAACTTACAACATCATGGAATTAGGAAAATACCTTGAAAAACCTAAAAAACCTAAGTTTCATAATGAAGAAAATTAAATTTAATCCTTAAAGGATATCGCATCGCGCAAAGGATGATAGGATACACCTTCTAAATGAGTTAAAATGACAAAAGGGGAGAATGCGACGCGAAACCTCATCGCATCGCATATACTGAAGAAACAATCACATTAAAAATTTTATCGCATATCGCACATCGCAAATATCACAAGAATTACACAAGAATTATAACGATGACACTACGACATTGCGATATTGCAATACCGCGATACTGTGATACTGCAAAATTGCGATACTGCGATCTTGCGATAAAAATAGCACGATGACACTGCGACATTGCGATATTGTGATACTGCGATCTGTGACGTCGCAAAGCAAAAATGCAGGACCCCTCCATCACAGTTGGTTCTGGCTCATTGTTCGAGAATTTTTTTTAGCCAAGAGTTGGTCATGTATTTTAATGCGAATTAATGAGTTACTGCCAGTTGTTAATGAAGTAGGGTGTTGTGTTTTTCGAAGAAATAATTCACATAAGGTGGCATGTCTTGTATATCTTCAGCATTTAAAAGTTTTCCTGTCATTTGTCTTTTATCATTACTTCCACCTCAATGTGAACTGCAGGAAAGAAGGAAGAAGTGTTATACAGGACATTATGCAGAAAACAATGAAGAGGGAAGGTAGCGCTCCAATGTACATTTTGGAAGGCATACTTAATCCATTCAATGAAGAAAAAGAGCCGCAGAACTCTTCTGAGGCATCTATCACAGATTTCTCATGTACAACCATGGTTGAATGGGTACTGAATGATGCTGATACCAGAAACAAATAGTTTAATTCTCAGGGTCAAGAGCTCACGGAACCACTATTTTTAGAAATTTTGGGCTTTATACCGAATGAGAGAAAAAGGCGCAAGAGGCAAAAAATGCATCAGGGAAGCCTGGATCAAGAAATAGAGGTAGTTTCCAATAATCATGCATCGCTAAGAAAAATTGTTCGAAAAGGAAGGTCCCTAGTTGCTCAGTAACCTGCGAGCCCCGAAAATTGCAAGAAATCAGCGATAGAAGCAAACTGGAAACAGAAGACTGAAGGAAAAGCAGAAGCAATCCAATGGTTAACCAAGTTGAAATGGGATTTTTACTATGCATACATGGTAATGCTACATATTCATTGGATGATTCTCAAGAAAAGACGAAAGATAGTCAGCCGACTCTACTCAGAAAAATAATGAATGCTTGCGGCATTATGGAGTAGATTTAGAAATGGTTAGTAGATTTAATTTTATAATAGTTTTTCTTAGAAAGAGGACGGTCATTTAAACTGAATCCTCAATTTCTGTAAATAAGTTATTTAGTTAGTAGTATTTAAACCCTTCTCATGCATTTAGAGAAGGGTCCATAAATTGATCAAAAACTTGTCCTCAGAACATGCACTTTTGCACCCTCAGAGGAGGTTTTGGTGAATGAATGGAACAGGGTTTATTTGATATTTGCATTTGATATCTGCTACTGATGTTGCACTTCTGTACTCTTAGTAGATGTTAAATCAAGGAGAGATAAATCAATCATTGCTTGAAGCTCATGAGTAGGAATAGTTATAAATGGTACTTTTATCTCTTAACCATTTTTGCTTATGCGTTAAAGTGATATTCAGTTTTCAGTTATTTATATGTTACAAAATGGATGTCTGAGTTATCATTTGGCACTTTTGTACGGTGATAACTATTTGTTTATGTTTAGTATATGAATAGCTCATTTATGCGATAAGTTTTAACAGCTATTTCGTCTAACTTCTTATATGAAGTAGCTCATTTTTATCAATTTCTTTTCTTATGATAGCTGAATGATCTTTATTACCAGTTATTATATGAAATCTTTTTAGATCGTATAGAAGAAAGATCACACCCCGGGTTAGCATAAATTTCTATGTTTTTCTGTTTATTAGAATACAATAGCATAGCATTAGATTAGATAGAAGTATTCCATTTAGAACATAAACACCCATCTTTCTCACACACACACTGAATTGGGAAACTGGTCCCAGATCCCCAGTCGGACCCGCTATACCAAACGGATAAGGAGCTGCCAACCAAGGTCCGGACCAGGCGAGTATCCCCCTTGTTGTCGACCCGATTTTCGGGGCCTTCAACATATTTGGCGCTAGAAGGAGGTCCTGAACTATGAATGACAAATAAATCCAAATCAAAATACCATTCTGAGAGTAAATCACCCTCACCATCTCCTCCGACTTCTCCATTACACTTAAATCTAGAGTTAGAAGTTACTAGAGCATCATCAGCTGCTACAAATCCTGACATTTCAGAACAATCTATAACTGAACCTCCTGAAGTCGAATCTCTGATTCATAAACTTCAACGATTTTCCATTTCCCCTCAAATATCTGATAAATCTCAGGGAAACGTGACTTCGTAGTATAACCCTGCTCATCCCTTGACCAGACTTAAGAGTGAAAAGTTCGGTATTCGGCTAACCGAACTACCTCTTCCTAAAAGGAAAAGAGCAAGGAAGTCACCTAAAGGGTCCAACAGCGAGACTCTTTCATCAACATCATCCATCTCAACTTCTCCACCGTGAAGTCAACCATCTACTCCACCACCCCAAACCATTATCAATCCACCTAGTGGAATCCCTACAACTCCTCCTCAATCATCTGCGATCATAATCACCTCATCTTCTCAATCACAGGGATCATTTTCTGCAAATCCCCCTGTTAGCAGCTCAGCAATGGCCCAGTCTCCATGGAACTATCCTGGGGCAGTCTTAATGCCTCCGCCCTTGAGTCAAATACTGACCCATCCTGAGAAATGGCTGCCCAAGTTCAATACTGAGGTAGGCATGCTAGCAGAAGAGCACATAAACAACTTTATGCTATCCATCAACCTCAACGGGGTTACTAATGAAGATGTTGTTGTTCGACTGTTTCCTTATACCCTACAAGGAACAACCGGATTGTGGTATTTTTCATTACCTTCTGGATCTATTACCAGTTGGGACATCTTCCAAGACCAATTTCTAACCAAGTTTGGTGACGACAGGTCGACGGCAACGTTAATCAATGACCTATCCAACCTTAGGGCAGAATCTAGAGAACCGATCAAAGATTTCAATCTACGTTTCAATAAGATTCTAAAAAACATTCCTACTACTTCCCAGCCCAGCGAGGAAGTGCGATGTGAATGGTATATCACTACATTACCATTAAACATAGCAATATTCGTGGACACAGCTAATAAAACAACCCTTGCTGAAAACATGAAAGAAGCCATAGCAGTAGAGAAAAGAATAATCGCCTTAGAGAAGAAATCCGCGTTAGAAGATCAGAAGTCTAAGAAGGTCACCTTCAAAGAAGAGTCCAAGAAGAAACAAGGAAAAGATCCATTCGATTTGGAGGGATTGCAAAAATTTCTTAAGACCATGTCTAATGAAATGGTCGACATAAAAAAGCAAGTAGTAGAAACTTCTTCAAAAAGGCGTTACAGAGCTTTTAAAAGAGGCCCGTCAACGGATTCAAAGCCACCAAATGCTATAACAAATGCTGAATCCGAGGAAGAAGAAGAGGAAATTTCCACTGAAGGGCAAACCGATGATGAAGAAGTTGTAGAATTACAAGGAATGTGGGATTTCATCCTCCCACAAGAGGAAGATCAAGAAGTATTCCCTGTTAACACACGAAGTAGAAATCAGCTTGATCCTCCCCAAAGTACCCCGAAACCAAAGAGCGCAAGCTCTGCAACAAAGGATAAAGTCACAACAAAGAAAACAACATCTAAAGCGACTCAAACTAGCCCAGTCCAAACAGATTCACCTACTCCATCTAAAACACTGATTGTTTTGGATGAAATGGAGTACAATATCATAGAAGACATGAAAAAGACTAGGGCAAATATCACTCTGTATGAATTGAGCAAGCTAAAGCATCAACAAAAGATAATGATGAAAGAATTACATGCTGTGCCAGTTGCACCTTTGCCTGCCGCTGTAATTTCTCAAGCTTCTCAGAACATGGGAAGACCTCCAAGTAATACGACTAACAAGATTGATCCAAACGACATCGCCTTAATTGGAGGTAGATCAAGATCTCATACTCCCCCTTTTGTCCTTACTTATGAAATTTTTAACAAAAATGTACATAATTGTTTAGTGGATTCAGGTGCTTCATCGAATATTTTACCGAAGTCCATATGCACCAAATTAAACGTTTAACCACAGAAATCCGCTGTTCGTATAGTTCAGCTGGACCGGTCTCAAGTCGAAGTCATCGGTGAACTAAATCAAGTAACCATAAGGCTGTCATCCAACCCGAAGGTATGTCAAGTGATTGATATTTTAGTAGCTGATATTCCTGAATTTTATGGCTTAATTCTTAGCAGGGATTGGTCAAAAATACTACATGGATACTTCTCAACTGACTGGTTGCATATGTGGCTGCCTTACAATGGTAAGCCAAATCAAATAAAAGTTGAACGAGAATTACATTAGAAGTACATAGTAACAGAGTTAGAAGGGGAAAATGAACCAGTAACATATAACAATAGCATAATTGGCAATTATTCAGTAGATTATTTTCTCGGCAATTTTAATGCTCATACATCCCCATATTTAGAACATTCCGTTTTATCCCAAGTCGAAAGTTTTTCTCAAACGGATAGTTCAAAATGTATCAATTTTTTAGATAAACCTGTAAAAAAATCTTTGTTTTGGAAATTATTTTTTGATGGTTCTAAATCTAACGAAGGAGCAGGAGCAGGATGCGTGCTAATCAGTCCAGAAGGAGACAAAATCATGCTAACATGTAGGCTCGAATTTGATTGTACCAACAATACAACAGAATATGAAGCTTTAGTTCAAGGGTTGTACAAAGCAATCGGGCTAAACATATAGTATCTCCAAGTCTTCGAAGACTCTGAAATTGTAGTCAGATAGGTACGGAATACTATACATTGCCTGTCAGGTCATTTAAAACGCTATCAATCTTTAGTTCAAGATCTGACTAAGCATTTTACAGCATTCAATATTTCATCAATTCCCAGACTCCAGAATGCAAGCACTGACCTTTTAGCTAACGTAGCTTCTAAGCTCATTCCTTTAGAAAATTTTAGTCCAGATAGATTCTCAATAGAATTAATCTTTAGACCTTCTATTCCTGACAACATCAAAAATTGGAGAATATTCAACGATGATCCTAATATCGTAAATTTCCTTACTTCTGAAGGATCATACTCCAACCAAATAATTGATGAAGACCAACATGATCGACAATTACAGCAAGGTAGCACTCACAATGCTATACCTAAATCAGTGGTCAAGTTAGAAGACCTGTACGATTTGAAAGATCGGTTTAAAAGGTCCACCAATTCGAAGCTCCAAAGTTCGACCTTGAATTACGAATTGGTAAACCTAGGAACCGATGCCAAACCCCAAAACATAAATCTAGGCCTTGGCCTAGCCCCCGAAGAAAAGCTAGCATATATTTGTCTTTTGAGACAATACAAAAACGTTTTTGCTTGGAATTATGATGAACTTAAAACATACGACACCTCTATGATCCAACATACTATTCTGATGATCGATAACGAAAAACATGTCCAACAAAAATTGAGAAAGATTCATCCCAACTTAGAAAATCAGATAAAAACCGAACTCAATAAGCTGTTGAAAGCCAAGATAATTTTTCCCATCAGACATTCTAAATGGATCTCCAATATGGTACCTATTAGAAAAAAAAACGGAGATATTAGGATTTGTATTGACTTTCGCAATCTCAACAAAGCCTGTCAAAAGGACAACTTTCCCTTACCACCTATGGAGCAGATAT
>APFE030025627.1:77258-104021 GCA_000404065.3 Pinus taeda | reverse complement strand
ACCCATCTTTCTCACACACACACACTGAATTGGGAAACTGGTCCCATATCCCCAGTCGGACCCACTATACCAAATGGATAAGGAGCTGCCAACCAAGGTCCGGACCAGGCGGGTATCCCCCTTGTTGTTGACCAGATTTTTGGGGCCTTCAACACAATGTAACTAATTTTTTTTATAAATAATGAGCCTTTTTTTGTAAGAAGACAGATTTTCCAGCACAATGTAGTTGCAACTATCATTTTCTGATCTAATAAAAGTTGGTTCATGATTTACTTTTTTGGTTTGGGTAATTTTTGTTCTTTTCTTGATGCGGAAATTACTCAGAGCTTGGGGGCCTCCCCAAGATCCATTTCAATCTTTTAGATCTTGGGGGCCTCCTTCAAGATCCATTTCAATATTTTAGACCTTGTGGGCCACCCCAAAGATCTAGATCACCTTATGTATGAACTTGGGTCATGAGTGAGATTTCTGATTTCATTAGGGAATTTTGCACCATTTGTATTAGATAATTTTTTATATGACCTTGAAATCATATTCATTTATCTTTTGTTGGTTTGATTTAGGTGTTTGGTGATCATTAAATTTCATTCTTTGTAATTTGATCTGATATTATATGCAATAGTTGATGGTGGAAATAATGTGCATTTTTATTGAGGCTTTCTTATTTCCATTGAGGTTTCTACCTCACTCCAAGCATAACCTTGGGTGGATCGATAAAGGCATTAATTAAGCGCATCATCATCATAATGAAAATCCATGAAGAGGTCCTATTGTATATGTGAGAAATGAATATTAGTAGAGACTTTTTTGTATGGCTTGACATCAAAATTATGGTGGCATGTCATCCTGTCAACCCTTGGAAACATATTGTTGATTTCCGTTGTCTTTATCCCTTTGAGAAGTATCTTTCTTTGTTTTTCCATGAATATTAATCCCTTAGGGTAAGGGAAATTCAAGAGTGGCATGAATTAAAAGTTGGACATCTAAAAGTAGGACACCATCAAAGTTGTGAGCTCCATTTGGTCCCCTTCACAAATGAATGTTGACGACTTGACGAACATGGTCACAGGTGAAGTTTCAGTAGGGAATTGATGATTATGACAATTACATTACTTATCAAATCCTAGTATTTCCCCTCGAAATCCCCTTTTTCATTCTATGAATCATGTGAATTCAATAAAGGAGTAAAGCACATAACAAAAATACCAAAGAAACTCTACTCAAAGTACAAGTAGGTAGCTTTTATTTTTCCTATTTAGATGGCTTCTCTACTAATAATCTCCACTAGAATGTCCTCATTTGAACTTGCTATCTAAAGGCATGAGCCAATTAGTGTATACACAATGGCATCAACATTGACAATAGAACTTGCTCCCCTCATTTATACAATTTATGTTTTTCTTCTATTTCTTCCATATTTTATTAAATTATATAGGTCTCGATAACTGCTTTGGTAGAATGAGAGACATTTTTTAGGACTCTTGCTACCAGAAAAAGTGACTACTTTTTCTTTAACCTATGTGAACTAATCCTATAACATAGTGATCAACTAATCCCAACACTTTGTTGTGAATGGAATTCTATGGTCGTCTTTCTTTTTGTTTGGCATGTGTATAGGTATACTATTGACTCTTGCTACTAGGTTCCATAATATAATTCATGATATGAATTTATGTATCCAATTACTTCCCAAGTTCACTGCAATGATGATAAATGGATAGCTACAACAATTTGACGATAAATAGCCTCTTTCACATGGATTCAATAGTGTCTTCCATCAGTAGATGCACAAATATTGTGTTCCAATCTCTTTGCACACTTAAATCATGTCCTTCATAATCAAAATGCAAACATTGGATCGAGAATTTTGGGTGTTTGATGTGGTGAGAGAACTCTACATTATTCTCACCAAAAGAAATTTTCCCATAGTCCAAGAATGGTCAAAAGTTATCATGAAGGTTTAGTTTTATTTATTGGAGGTCATTAGTATAATTGTTCATGCCCAATTTTATTGTAATCTAAAGTGGGCGTTTTTTTCATATACATCTTGGTTGACATTTGGCAATTATTTTTCCTTGATGACCTAGCTTTATCTTTAATGATTATGACTCCAATTGTACATGAACAAATTCATATGTGTTCATTATTTCTTATTGATATTTTGCAACCATATGTGGAGATATTTGGGGATGTAAAAATCATTCTAGTGTTAATAATCATATAAGGTGTGAGATATATAGATATATTAAATATATAATATATATATATATATATATATATAATATATTATATATATACTATATATATTATATATAAATATATATATATATATAATATTTGTGTGTTTGTTATTTTCCTTAAATACTGGTAAATAAAAGACTCTTTGTTGTGCCATAAGTCCCTAGATTGGTAAGTGCATAATGTAAAGGATTGACTTGGATATATCTTATCTCCAAATTATTATCCTATAGAATTGGTGAGCATTGTGGTTGGGTACGTAAGTGTCTTAGTATATGGAATATATCCATGGATGGCTTATTCTTCAATTTTTACAATCAGGTTGATGTTATGCCTTGACCAAGTTCCTCATCAATCTGTGTGGTACCAATGTTTAACTACAATTAGCTCCTAGCTAGTGTACTGTTTCATATTACAATCCTACAACTAAAAGGAGCATTGTAATTTGATTTTGAGAATACATAGTTCATTTTCCATATTCAAATATGTCCATATCTAGCATTATCAACCAAAATTTTGGAATTTTTTGTAACACTACTTTGAGTAGTGATTTTCCTCACTTCTTGTGCACTTTCTTTACAATATTGCTTTGGTATCCATGATTCTAAAAGTTGGCATGTATTCTCTTGGTAATTACTTAGGGACTTGATGTCTCCAAGCCATATTTTTGTTGGAGTAACCTTTGGAGGCTCGCAATTGCTCCATTCTAATTCAACAACTTTTTTCATTTGGATCACACCACTTTGAATGGTGTTATGGTCTTTTAGCAATTTGTTTGCTAGGATAATTTCAATTTGTTTTGATCATTATTTTGATTCTAGATGGGTTTGGATTCCATTGACCTACATAATAGATACATATTTTGATTTCTAAAAACACAAGTGCAAGTCTTTGTCTCACCAATTTTATTAAATATTCACCACTTACTATCTTATTGCTTAACAAGTTCAATATCTACATTATTCTCATTTCACATTGATGACCATAAGACTTTCCCTATCTCTAGAAAGCGGTGAAGGTCAATGCTTCTTTGGTTGGGAGGAATGATATGGATTTTGATCCTTAAGATTTCCGTACGTAATTATTATTTCCAACCATCGTTTTTATTGTATTAGGAGATTATCATTATTGACTTGATCTAACAAATAGATTTTAATTTTCTATTTTTGTGACTAGTCGAGATCATATCTCTAACCAGATCTATTATTATATCTGGTTGATATTCCTTAGGATTTTTCCTCATCATTTGTTGAGGTTGTTTTCCTTGATGTATAGCTATATAAAATTGGTTGTTGATTAATGAAAAATTAGCCTAAGTGTTGGACAATTGACACTATTGAGAGCGGGGTGGTGGTGAATAAGTAGTGTATCGAATATATCATTTATCAAAACATTACTTAATATGCATAATTTAACTAGAAGCACAATGCACATTTTCATATCATAACATAAACATATAAATCATATGAACAACATTCAAAAATAATAAGCAACATATAAAAATCAAAGCACAACCACACAAATCATTATCACATGGAACATTAGATGTCAAGTGGAAAACCCAAATAGGAAAAACTACCACTGTCATTGTCTTATTCTACTTCTTTATTATTAATAAAATTATTCTTTACATATGCATGCAGTGGCCACCACTTGCCTACAAGCCTCTCCCTACAACATTAAAGGCCCAACCTTCAAACCCACATGGACCTAATTTAATCTATTTTAAAACTGTGACCTATGGACTTGTATACAATAAACATGAGTCGTGTTTCATCCTATTTTCATACTAGACTCACAATAAAACAATATGCTCATATATCAATCTCTTTGTAATAACCAATATGCTCGCAAACACAACCAAAATCATACATAACCATCTCTCACTGATAACCATATTCACCTAAATGCATTCTATCCATGATTGATCCAAATATTAAATTGTCTCACAAACTCATCCATACTATAAATCACATTAGCAAGATATCAACCTGATAAACCTCAGCGATAGTATACACATTGATATAGTAGCCATACAACTAAATGACAATACATGGTGATACTTAATACATAGATACAACAACATAACAACAAAATATGCTAACAATAGAAAATTAAACTCTCTACAAACAATCATTCTGCAACAATAAACTCGTCCACATAGATGCATGCAATTCTATCCACAAAAACACCTAAACATAAGGTCATTCATGCTTGGTTGCTCAAATGAATATCCTTGCTTCAGAACTAATTTTTTATCAATCCATCTGTATATTCCTCCGATCTTTAGATTTGCTACAACACCTCACATTCTCTCTCTTAGTGGAACCCCTTCTATTGCACATTTCGACATTTTATAATTGAAGAAAGTTACAATCATTACAAATCACTATGCCTCATTATCTTTGAATTGCTCGTCTTTTAGAATGATGAATAACTCAATTCAACCCTATAGCATGTGGAAAAACCATAGAAAACACCCCTTAAGTTCATCTATGTGTGCATACAATTCAGGAAATCCACCTATAGATTATAACGCACCTCTTATTCTTGGGAACTATGTTATAACATAGGTAACATGCTCTCTAGGGTGTGTTATAGCGCACTCTATCAACTGCCTCAACTGTGTTACCTTGACTTAATCCTTGATGTTTGTAGCCTTCTTCCACCATATTTTCACCTCAACTTTAGGACATTAAGATGTGGATCACTTAGACAATGTTGCAACCATAGAAGAGCATATATAAGACCTAGTACAAGGTATAGGAATCATGATTACAAAGCGAATAGTGCTAAAAACTGGTTGACATCAATGGAGACACTAAGTTTGTATAATTTCCTTTTGTATTAACTCAGCTCATGAGTGAGATTTCTCACTTCGTCGGAAAATATGACATCATTGCTCTTACTCTTTTGGGTTTGATTAGCTCTAACCTAGTCCAATATGTTATGTTTCCTTGTCTAGGGTCATTGAAGCTATTTTGCATTATGAACTAACTCATGAATAAGTTCTAATTAAAATTCATAATTTGGCTAATTGTAGGTAGAAAGTACACCAAAAACCAATCATTTTTTCTTAAATTAAAAGAAATTAGGTACAAAAGAATTATAACAATATCAATATCAATAGAAAATTAAAATAATGTATAATAGAGATCTAACATGAGGGGACACAACTTTATTTTGGGAAAGCATCATCTTGAGTGTGATTTTGGATTTTAATTTGAAAAATAACTTTGCATAAGAATTAGGGTTTTGAACAAAGTAATATTTTACTAATTTACCATTAAATTATAATCTTGAGACCTACAAATAAGAAAAACCTAAAAAAATCCCATTATCAATTATGAACATGGTGATATCAACATTAAACTTGAAAATGTAACCATTCATTTCTAAGCCTTGGCTTTTATGCTCTAAAAATAACTACTCATTAATCTAAGGTCACAGAGGTACACCCTGATGTTTCATATATAGATTTCTATTTTTTTGTAAATTTCATCCATTGATCTATTAGTTCTCAAAAAATATTACATTGGAATATCCTTCAAGCATAGAATTCTCCTGGAGAATGACCAGTAACAACACAAAGACCCACCAAAATATCATTACTAAACTATCCAAAGGATTACACTATGTGGGTAGCCTTGATTACAAAAACAAAGAATCCTTGAGATTGTGGCTTTTTTCAAAAATAGGTTATACACTCAACTTAGCAAACCTACACAACTAACATACATAACAAGAAAACAGTATCTATATAGGAAACAAGTGATTGCCAACAGAGAAAATTAAGAACATATTTAGTAGTGGATTTATTCATCCAAGATGATAACTGGGGAGTGAGGAGAGGAGTTTTCATTAACCACGTTGAAGGGTGGTATGTTGATAATGACGACCTTATTCTAATGATCATTGGAGTCTATCTCTGAGTCTGAAACCATGAAACACTCCACCATATTCATTCTGACCACTCTATCAACCAGATCATACCTAATGTCCCTCAGTATTCTCTTCAAATCTTACTTACCAACAAAGAGTTTGTAGTTGTCAACCTATTTATCATGAATCATTTTACTGATAAGAGTCTCCATTTGACGATGCATTGCTATTGAGTGAAGGAAATGCAGTCTTCTCTTCCTCAAATTTCCTATATCGGGAACCCATTTGAAGCTACTACTACCAATTTAAGAGTTAGAATGATACATCTGGTCTCCAAACTCCTTTGCTTCCAGAGTTAGAATCTCCTTTCTAACCTCCATGGGAGTGAAATCAAAGAAGTTTTCAATTGGCTCCCTCCCAAATAGCCTACGATGTCTGGAAGAGGATACCCCCTGAGAACCTCCCCTACGACTAGGTAGTCTTTGAGGAGTCATTTGAGCTTGAGACATGTATTCAAAACACAATATAATCTTTTAGACTAACTGGCATATCCAACTACGATTGGCAGCAGGAGAGTAAGACACCACAATAACACTAATTAACAATTTGTGGTTGATGATTGGAACTAAAGAGCCCACTGCTACACGAACCAACAATTCATCAAGAAACCTTGGGAGTATTATGTGTTTCTAAACACAAATTACTCAAAAACCCTTACCTACCAAAATCGTGGGTTCAATCAACTATCTAGAAATCCCATTGGCAAGAGGAGTAGATTGTGTGATGACTTGAGTTGTTAGAATTAACCAAGGGTTAATGAGGGCTAAGACTTTTTCAAAACCAAATGGAGAAGGATCCCTTGCACCATACTTCACAAACTAGCACTAGACGGTTAATTGAAATCCTGACAAGGTTGAGGGATTTTGGTGTCACCAATGGAAGGACACAACTAATTCAAAAGAGGGTCCAGACCCTGTATTATGTAAAAGTAACACGAAAAACATTAGCCACCTACATGAGACCAAAGATGTTGCATAGAAGAACTTATAACCCTATAATGAAAGGATATTTAACATAGTGATAATGTGCGTTGAAACATGAAATGACATAACCCTCCCATAAACGCACGTGGAAACAACAATGCACACAAACCTCCCTTAACTATAAAACAGTTAACTGAGAATCGTTCACTAAAACATAAGTGTTTCACCTGAATGTTTTTTTTTTTACAGAAACGATTATGAGACTTCATTAAATGTTTGGCAAAAGGCCATAATTCCGGTTACAAATAGTGAAGCTTGTTTCTAGGCATCTCTCCAACAAGCGGGACATAGCGCATATGCTTATGAATCGCCCCTTTTTACAATTTATCAAATGAACTCTTGCTGCTGATTTCCTGAGCTTATGAATGCAAACAAACTGATTCAATAAAAAGCAGTAGAACATAGAAATTTAAGGAATTGGGTCCCAAGAGATTTCATTATCTTTGAGAATAGTTCCGGCAGCTAGCTGGACTGCCTTATTTGCCTCTATGTTTTCTTCTTTGTTGTTGTTTCTCAGGATATGAAAAAATTTCAACTTTAGGAGCTTTGTCATGTCTTTAATTCTTGTAATTGTCCTTGCAAGTTGTAGATCTACTAAATATGTGTTGGTCTCCACTGCTTTGATGATGACCTGGGAATCACCGAAAACTATTGCCTCCATGTGTCCCAGCTCTTTGAGCAGTTTGATCCCTTTAAAAAGGGCCATCGCTTCAGTTATATACTTGAGGAGTGGCCCAGTCCCCATGCAAATCTGTGTATAGATGTTTCTTCTGGGTTTATAATGAGCCCTCCTGCACCAACCATTCCTGGGTTTCCCTTGGCTACCCCATCAAAGAAGAGAGAAGGAAGTGTTTGCTTAGCCATCCAAGATTGGAATTCTTCTTCGTTTTTCCTGATTTGCCAATCTTTAAGGAATATAGATGAGGTTTTCGATTTTTGAAAATTGAGGTTGAGGGCTGATCCAAACTCAATATCCTACTGGCTTAGGTTAGTGTCATTGCTTTTGTCTCTTGGGCACAATTTTTTCTCTAGATTCTAACAAAAAAATCGGCTAGAAACTCAAAGATTGTTGTTAAATTAATGCAGTGGAGAGAAGCTTTGACTATTCTTCTTGCATTTTCTTAACTCAGGCCCCTCTTTCTGATCTGTAACATCAGAGCCACTCATTTAACTGACCTTTCACTGTATTTGCTACTAGTCTAAAGTCCTATTCCTTATTTCTGAAAATCCTTCTATTCCTCTCCAACCAGATTTTCCAGCTAATGAATTTAGGTAGAGCAGTCCATGTTGCCTTGACTATCTTGATTTTTGGATTTGGGCTTGGATACCTGGCCATCCACCTAGCAAACAGGTCTAGCACAGAGTGGGGGAAGGTGAACATAAAGTTTGATGATCCAAGAAGCTCATGCCAGATTAGACCTGTGAATTTTCACTCCAGTGTGAGATGAAGAGCGGATTCCAAACTTTCCTTGCATAGCGTGCATCTTGATGGCCCTAGAATGCCCATTTTCTGTAGCCTGTCGTCTGTTAGAATTTTTTCATGGCATAACAGCCAGCAAAAGCGGTCAATTTTTGGAATAGTAGAGAAATTCCAAATGCCAACCCAGGGGGCAAGATTAGGAGGCACGTGAGGTCACTCCATGCATTTGGCATAGCCCTGAGCCACCGTATAGCCTATTTGTTTTGGTCCCCATCCTCTCATATCTTTCCTTCTTGCGTGCGACGGAGCCAGCCCATGCAACATCATTAACAGCGCAACAAACTCTGATTGCAATGCAGGTGGGACTGTGATCTGTTTCCAACCCGACCAGCTATCTCCACTCCAGTTCAATATGCCCCAAAGAGTTTTGATATTTTCTTTGTCCATCCATGCCTTCAGCTCGATCCTGAGACCCGAGTCCGCCAGCGAAGGCCTGTTCATGATGCTATCATCCCACAAACTGATGTTTTTACCATTTCCTAGTATCCAATAGGCGTGGTTTCTTATTAGCGGGACAGTTTTAATGCTTAGAGTGCTACAGTGGGCTCTTTTTTGGTTTTTGGACTGCTCCAGGCACCGGAGTCTTTGTCCTTTGAAATATTTCCTCCACAGAGCTAATTGAACCCATCCTAGATTTGGAGCTATGACTTTCCAAATCAATTTGGCTCCCATAGCTAAGTTTTGTATACTGAGATTTTTTAAGTTCAATCCTCCCTCCTGAAGCGGTCTAGAGACAATTTCCCAATTGATAAGAGGAATTCTCTTCTCATTATATTTGCCTCCTTTCCGGAAAAATTTTCTGATTAGATCCTCCTTCCTCTTAGTGATTCCCACAAGTGCCAAAAGAACAAAGAATTGGAATATCAGCAGGCTGCTAAGCACGGATTTGATGAGCACTGATTTTCCAGCAATGTTGAGCCAGGAGGATCCCTAGACCTGCATTTTTGCTTTGAATGTTTCTATCTGGGGATGCCAATCCTTGCTCAAAGCCCTCTTATGAAATATGGGCAGCCCAAGGTATTTAAACGAGGTCCAAGATGCAGAAGTTGCAAAGCCTAGACATCTGGCTATAGAACTTGCAGAAGCAGCAGAGATATTCCAGCAGTATATATGACATTTTCCCTTGTTTAATTCAGTACCCGAAACTTTACAATAATCTTCCAGCACTTCTTTAAATTTGATTGCAGAAAGATGAGTTGCAGCCCCCAGCAACAAGGTATCATCTGCGAAGACGGTGTGGTTGATGCTCTTAACCCCTCTTGCTATGCACAGGCCAGCTATATCTTGGTCTTGTTGCTTCTTATCTAAATAGAAGCTCAGGACAGAGGCCTGCAACACAAATAGGAGGGGTGAGAGGGGGCACCCCTGCCTCAACCCTCTAGAAGATTTGAAGAAATCAACAGCCCTACCATTCACTAAAGGAGCAATCCAGGGTTCTAAAATACAAGCTCTGATCCACTTGATAAAATTTTGACCAAAACCAAGCTTGTGCAAAACATCAAACAAAAAGCTATGTCTTACACAATCAAATGCATTTGCTAGATCTAGTTTAATGACCATACCTTTTTCTTTTCGACGAAGGCTGGAATGGATCGCCTCTTAGACTAGGATGAAATTATCTTCTAGCTATCTGACATGTATAAATCCACCTTGATTCTCCGGGATGATTTTGGGGAGAATTTTCTTCAACCTGTTTGCTATTACCTTGGTAATCACTTTATATCCAATGTTACATAAGGATATAGGGCGAAATCTATTAAATGAGTTTGCACCTTTTTCTTTAGGGATGAGGGCGAGAAAAGCTAAGTTTTTGCAGCCTCCAATTTTCTGACACTCTTGGGACTTCTGGATCATTTTAAAGAACTCCTTCTCAACGATCTGCCAACAGGTCTGAAGAAATCTGGGTGTGAAACCATCCGGTCCTGGGGCTTTATTGAGATCCATTGCAAAGAGGGCTTCCCTAACTTCATTTTTGTTGATTTTTCCTTCAAGGGCCTGATTCATTTTAGAGGTAATGAGGTTGGGAACTGTGTCTAGCAGATTGTCGTTTTGGCTAGCCTCCATGTCTTCACTATACATCTTCTCAAAGTTATATGAAGCTGCCTTCTTGATGCTGGCAAAATCCTTTAAGGAGCAATTATCTTTTTTGATTTAAGAGATAGAATTACGGCATTTCCTGGCTTGAGCTTGCTTGTGGAAAAAGGAAGAGTTTCTATCACCTGCTTTGAGCCATAAACTCCTAGACTTGAGCCTCCAGAATTCTTCTTCTGCCAGACATGCCTTATGGAATTTATGTTGTAACTAAGACTCCTTGTCCATCTCTTCTTTGGTGATTTCAGTAGCTTCTAGATGGAGGTGCTGCTTTTCTAGGGCGCTTTGGATTTTTTTCTTTCAACAACAGGATTGGGCAAGGCCTTAACCTAGCCTTTCAGCATAGCTTTTACTCTTCGAAGTTTTTCCTCCCAAACAAAAAAAGGGGAACCCTTGACTGGATCTTTCCAATAATCTCTGACCTTTTGCATGAAGTTTGTCTCTTTAGTCCATAGAGAACTAAATCTAAAAGGGATAGGCCCCAGGTCCTTAGAAGTCAACAACTCTAGGCTAATGGGCTTGTGATCTGATACATTGCTATGGAGAATACGCATGCTAGCCTCTAACCCAAGAAGCGGGAAGGAAGTTTGAACAAAAAACCTATCAAGTCTTGCCGCTATGTGACCCAGCCCAACTCTCTTATTTGACCATGTGAACGTGCTAGTAACCGGCTTGATATCTAGCAGATCCCAGTCTTGCATGAGGTCTTCCTCCCATTCTCTTGCTGGATCTCTAACGATGCTACCTCCTCTTTTTTCTGTTGAGAGGAGGGTGAGGTTTAGATCTCCTTCCATGATTCTGTTTTCCAGATTCTCTAGATCTGCCAGGCTTTTAATGGAGTCCCAACAGTTTTTTTTCTCATCTGCATTGTTAGGAGCATACACATTAAATAGACAAATAATCTCCTTAGATTCTAAATGCTGCATTTTTAAAGAAATCCAATGGGTATTCAGGGACTCAGATATTAATGAGAACTTATTAGTGTTCCAGAATATCCCAAGCCCTCCCGATGCTCCACGAGTAGAAATTGCATGCACTCCACTTTTATTCCAATTTTTTTTGCTTGCTTGGAGGAAAGTTGTGTCCTCCAATTTAGTCTCCTAGATGAGGAGGATATATGAGGCTTCCAATCTTATTAAACTATTCATTGCTTCTTCCTTAGCAGTGGTGCCCATTCCCCTACAATTCCAGGAGACTATCTTCATCATTTATTTTTGTTGTCGTGAGCTCCCTTGGAGCCCTGGGATTAAATCCTCGTTATCTTCGGGGTTTTTGCCAAGAGTTTCTCTAACATTGGCTGGCTTCCCTGGAGCTTGTCCTTATAAGTTTCTTGTTCTCTTTTTTCCTTTGCAGACTTGTGTCCTCTTGTAGACCTTCTAGGAGAAGATTGTGATTCACCTATTTCCCCTTCTTCCTCTGATTCCTCAGACTCTTGGGTTTCTCCTCCTCTTCTGATATCCTCCCTTTGGATCTCTCTGATGCACTTTTGGTGGAGAGGAAGGCTTTAGATGGAGAGACCTCCTTTGGGATTTCTATCTCCTGAGTGGTCATGATTTCAGATCCAAGGATCTCGAATTTATTCCCCTGGCTTTCCATGGATGATTTCTGAGTAGGACCTGTGTGAGGAGCTTTAGCATTTACATTTGCATTCTTCTTGTGAGAAGTTTTGGAGCACTTTGCCTGGTTCCATCCATCTTCCTTCCCTTTTTCTTCCAACCCTTTGGATGGGCAATCTCTGGCAAAATGTCCATAGACGTGGCACTTCCAACATTTGAATGGTAGCTGCTCATAATCCAGTTTCTGTACATGAGTCCAGGGACCTACAATTATTTTGATGGCTTCCGGTAGTCCGACCTCCAGATCTACCTCCACGCAGATTCTGGCACAGTCATACTGGTCTTTGCTGTTAGCCTTGTCTATAAATTTGCCAATGGTATTTCCTATGTGCTTCAGAGAGTCCCAATTCCAACAGTGAACTGGAAGGTTGGGAAGTCTCACCCACACCGGGACCGCTATAGGCACATCCACCGCCGGATCGAAGTCTGGCGTCCATTTATTCAAATACAGACCTTGAGGGCCCATGAAGTAAGGGCCATTCCGGAAAATGAGAGCTTTGTCCTCTTTTGTAGAGAACTCAAACAAAAAATAACCTCTTCTAAGGAAGTAAGAGGTTACCTTGTCTTTTATCAAAGGTGCCCAGTTCCTGGCGACCCAATTCTCAATTGATTTTAGGGAAGGACAAAGTCCTATAAACTGACCAACTAGAGCACGATCTTCCAGATACAAGGCTACTTGGATTGGTCCTTCTGGCGGAAGGGGGATCTCAGGGATATCTTCGATTTTTTTCACAAACTTTGTAGCTTCCATGCATTTCTTCTTGGGCAAAGAGGCCAGCAAAGTTTTGAAGGCCTCAGTGGCGAAAGGCAGAGGAGGAGAGGGAGGCCCCTGTGGGGGAGTCAGCACCTCCATGATGAGCCAGCAGACCTAGCCAGGCCAGCTGTGGCTTGCAGTAAAGCCCTCAGCGGACGCACGTGCAGGTTTCAGAACGCGCAGGATGCGGATCTCGCAGGTTGTAGAGGAAAATTTCAATAGTTTTTTTTTTTGTTTCACTTGAATGTTACCAATGACTTACTCCTTTCTTCCACCCTGAAATCTTGGCAAAACTTGTATATATAGCTTCAAACGTAATGTATCCACTACCAGTAAAGAACCACACTCTCAACAATTTCCATAATGAAAACCAAGTGTATTGCATACACCAAAACTTAGCCATCGCAAGCCAGTGTATCATAGTGAACTCATTAATGAACCTTCTTTGGATGTCAGAGTAATTCCTTACTACATCCAATCCACCATGGGAGGGATGATACATACCTAAGACAACAAAAGGGAATAAGCGTCTGAAATCCTTAACATACACAAAACCCAATCTCCCATCCTCTTGTTGTATATTTTTCTGCAGATTCAACAACTCATGTAATGTACTAAAACATAAGACAAGAATCTACTCTACTCTCCATAGCGGAAACCAACAATGATTGATGAAAACAATAATCAGCAAGAGGAAGAATATCAATCACACATAACACTATTTCTATGGGGAAAGCAACTGCTCAAAACCGTGACTATCTATATTGCATTAATGAGAAATCTAAGAAGAAAATACAATGCTTGTTCTCACTAGAAAAATCCCTGCACAAGTATGATCAACTCTCTGCCTCACAAGCCCACTCTAGCCAACACTTAGCCAATTTTGTTTCCTGCCAAGCCCCAATTTCCTTGTGCAATTCTTGAGAGAATCAACCCATATTTAATTGGGACATCCTTCCTCCATAACTATACAATCCAAACTTAGGTCCTCAACTGATTGCATGCACCATTTGTACAACTCCGAAAATTTTACAATTGATAGTACATTGTCCTTGCACTCTAGTCTGAACTGGGGCCTCATCTAAATTGACATGCATGATTTTTGTGTGAGTGAACCTTTAGTTAACTAGTGTGGTGCTGAGGATGTACTGGTGCACTGACTCACTACTAAACCTATACTAGTTCCTCCAACAATTAGAACTAGTTTAATTAACTATAACTCAGTTAGACTGAGTTATCTAATTACAACTCCAAAGAACTCAACCTGAACCCCTAAATTTTAGGGACCACACTTACATGACTCTAGATAGACTTCCAACTCAAAATTTCTAAGTCAATTAAGTCAATTTAACTTAATTAAATATTTACAAGTCGTTACGAGAATATAATTTGATTTTAATTCACAATTTAATTCAAGGATAAATTAAATTGGAATTTCTTGTTGGTATTTTTAACACTCCTTCTCAACAAAGAATGGATTATCATCTACTGCAATCTTGTCTCTGTGAAGCTCGAATTTACATCTTGACAATATCTTTGTCAAGATATCTGCATCCTGCTCGTATGTGGGAATGGCCTCCAACAACATAATTTGCCTCTGCACACAATCTCGAAGATGATGATATTAGATATCAATATGCTTGGACTGATCATGAAAAACTGGACATTCGAATACTTTATTACAACTCTGATTTTCACAGTAAATCATAGTTGGATCCATCTACTGACCAAACAAACCAACCAGAATCTTCCTCATCCAGATGGCCTCACAAGCTGCTTGACTAGCAACCATGTACTCAACCTTTGTCGAACTGAGTGCAACCGATCTCTGTTCCTGTTGTACCAAGAAACAATTGTTGATCCAATACTAAAGAACCCTCCTGATGTGCTCTTCTTGCCAGATGGACTCCCTTCCCAATCTGCATCAATGAAGCCTTGAAGCTTCACTGCCTCTGTCCATCTATAGCACAATTCATACTGAGTAGTGCCTTTGAGGTATCTCAACACATGCTTAGTCGCCTTCCAATACAACTTGGTAGGCCTAACCATTGCTTGACTAAGTTGGTTAACTGCATAGCACATGTCTGGTCGTGTGTTCACCAAATACATGAGTGAACCCACAAGCTTCCTATAAAAGGTAGCTTCCACTACACCTAAAGTAGCATCCTCCTTCTTCTAGTTACCTACTAGAGGAGTCTCCATGGCTTTACTGCTCTCCATGTGGAACCTTTTCAATATCCCGTTGGCATACTTTCCTCGAGGGAAAAAAATTTCCCCATCACCTTGCCATACTTCCATGCCCAGAAAGTAGCCAATGAGCCCCAAGTCCTTCATTTCAAACTTTCTTGCAAGATCCTCTTTACAAGACTTGATCAACTTATCATCACCTATCATAATCAAATCGTGGACATATAAAACAATAATCAAGAATTTACCTTCCACCACAATATGTTATAGGTTTGCGTCCACTTCACTTTTGGTGAAGCCCAACCCGGTGAATTAGATATTGATCCTGGTGTATTAAGCATGGCGTGCTTGCTTCAACCCATACAATGCTCACTTGAGTTGGCACACATGCGACTCTTGGTCAAATGTCTAAAAACCTTTAGGATGCTCAATGTACACCTCTTCCTCAATCATGCCATTAAGGAAGGTTGTCTTTACATCCATCTGATGTACCTTCCAACCCATCTGCGCTGACAGTGCCAATATGGATCTGATTGATGAGTACCTTGCAATAGGAGAAAATGTCTCATCGTAATAAATTCCCTCTACTTGAGAAAATCCTCGGGCAACAAACTTGGCCTTTTGTTTCTCCACACTACCATCCATTTCTTGCTTTACCTTTTAAAGCCATTGCGTACTCACCACTGACTTGTCTGCCGGTCTTGGGACCACATCCCAAACACTGTTACGAACAACGGAGTCATACTCCTCCACCATGGCATCAACCCAAACCTGTTGCTACACTGCATCCTCAAAAGAAGATGGCTCTGTCTCAACATATCCTCTCATAAGATTTGTTATCACTCCAATATTTCTCTAGATTTGATTAGAAAGAAATGATTAGAGGTAACCACAAACCTACTTTGGAGATTAAGATCTAGCCTTCCTAATTCTTAGATAGGGCTCTCTCTTTATAATTTAACTTTGTTTAGTTATTTGATTTTAGGCTAGTTATGATTGTACTTGGGTTTTGATTTGGATTTGGTGGTAGGATCACTTAGATGAAAAGAGGGATGTCTTTTACCATTGGGCTATGGGGTCAAATATCAAGAAAACAGGACTAGATCAAGTTCTAAAAATAGAGTCTACAAGGCAAGATAGCACAGTTACTTTAGATCTCAAGGCTGGATGGTGAAGTGGTTTTCAATTGGATCCAAGGAGCAATTAAGGGTTCCTTAGGCCGGATTATTAAGAAAGTGAAAGAGGTCAACTGGGATGGGAGAGAAATTAAGGATTCTCAGATCCGGATATTAGAAGAAAACATGGAAATGATCAACTATTCAAAATAGAGTGTACCTAAACAAATTCTGAGATAAATTTCCAGCTAATTCATTCAACTTTAGATAACATTCAAGTTTGTGAAAAACATAAGAAAATAACAAATTTGACAAAGAAAATACTTCATTGTAATAGCTCAACACATGAATCCTGTAATGCAATCTCTTTATTACTTGGTCCAGTCTACTGACTTGAAAAATTGGCACAATAACCCTTAGGTTTATGATCAAAATAACTCTACAAATGTATAGAAATCCACACTCAATACTTCGAATTATGAATTATTTATACCAAAATAATTTACAAAATATCCCAACCTGTCTTGGGAATTAATCTAGGAGAAAGAAATATCTTCATGCAAGAAGATAGAGACACCTATTGAACTGTTGTTTGTTGTCCCTGTTTATTAGGTTGTGTTGTCTTTAAGCTCTGATATTTTGCCTTTTAATCTATGCTTTGTTGTTGGTCTTCACGGTGGATGTTCTTTTCATTCTGGCCCTTCAACTGATACACTTTCACCTGATACTCTTTTACCTGGTTGGCCTGTCATTATCCTTTTACTGTGCCTTTTACCCTTACTGTACATTTTTACATTTTGACTGTGTATTTCTACAGTAAGTCATTCAACTTCTCCCATGTTTTTACATCTGGTAGTTGGATATTTATCATTTTCCTATAAATCATATTTGCCTCCGTGTACTTGGCAAAAGTGGGCTTATTCACAAAAAGGTGTTTTACCTCATGCTGGAGGTGAAACAAGTTCTCAAAAGTTTGGTATAGAACCTTGTCAGTAGGCATCCCCTTCATAGATGAAGTATTGACCTGATCTCTGGCCACGTCTCTAATTCTTCTGTTGTATTCCTCCTATGGAATTAATTTATCATTTATTACCAAGGGATTGGGCATACCCTTTTGCCTCAAAACTTCAAATTTAACCTTGAACCTGTCTATAGCCAGTTGCATGGTTTGGCAATTATCTTCAAGGTTTAGCATTAAATTCCTCTTGGTAAGGACCCTTTTTACTTTCAGTATTGTACATGTCTTGTCAGGTATCTCTAATTCCTACAATTCATACTTATTTTGGAGTTAAGGAAGTGAATGATCCTTGTTGCTTCCTCTCGCATATCTCCCAGTTCTGTTTTCACTCTCTGTATGGCTTCTGTAGCCTCTTTCACCAAGTCGATTTGCTCAAAAATTACTTGAATGGATGATCAAATACCATTGACAAAGTCAATGATATTGGCCCATAAATGTTCCTTAGCCTATCCAAGGGGTTCCTTAAAAGTCAATTCCTTCTCCAAGCTTTTTATTCTTTCATTCATCCTAGTTGATTTCTACACTTCTTCTTTGTGCATAATCTGTGCAAGCTTATTGTCAGTCTCTATATTAGTCACCTTTTCTTTGAGCTTGTTCATTTTTATGGTCCGAATGGACATGTCTTCCCATTGCCTTGACCAATTTACTAGCTTCATCACCTGTTGACCCTGTTGTTGATGTAGACGTTATAGAAGCTGGTAGTGTTGTAGCCAGTGGAGCTATAGGAGCTAATGGTGCTGCCAAAGTGGAAGGTACTACAGTAGTAACTGTTGGGATAACAGTGGTAGGTGCAGTCTCAAGATCTAGCTTGTTTTAATTGTATCAAGCTATCTAACTCCTTTTCCATTTCCTTCAATTGATCATTTAATTGTAAAACTAGGTCCATCATCTCCTCCTAATGTGTTGGCTCTCCAGGACCTCTTTTGTCTGTGGGTTCTCTGAATGAGGAAGTTTTAGTTGTTTTTTGAGAGTTGCAATGTCCTCATTCTTCTTCTTGATCAACCTTGTAGCAGCCTTGATGTCATTGGGATCATGTCCCAACTCAATTACCAAGTCCTCCAATGACTTGATCCTATTTTCCTTGGCCTGTGAGGAGGCCTTTTCTAATTTGTATTGGGTTGTAATGTTGTCTAATGAACCCTGTAGCTTATGTGCAACCATGGCCTTTCCTGTCAAGGTGGAGTAGGTCATCTCTCCTGCCCTTCTTGTGGAATTCTATATGGTCATAGGATGAACATCCCTAGCCAACACCTCAAAGTCTGTTTTTCTATAGTCAGCTGATGTCTTTGGCTGCTGGACAGTTGCTACATGAAGGACACCTGCAATTTTCCTTCTTTGATTTGCTAGTGTATGCTTGAAGTACTAAACATAGGTTTCAAACTTCAATTTTTCATTTCTCAATTTGATTTCCTTGTAGATGTCCTTGATGTCCTTTCCTCTATCTGTTGGCCTGTTGAAAGAAGAAACCTCAACACTGAGTTGTCTCTCAATCAATTGAGTGTTAGATATTGAAGGTTGTTGTGTTTCTCCTGAAGTAGTTGTGCCTTTGCTTCTTTCCACCATTGTATCAGTGTCAGTGATTTCCACTGATTCAATGGTTTCTTTCTGTTCAGTTACAAGATTCGTCTTGGGCCTTTTCCTGAGCTCAAACTTCCCATCTGTGGTTTCCATAGCAGAACTGGAACCCTCCTCCCTGTTTCTCTTTAGGTTTCTCTCCTCATTTGCTGGGTTCTATAAAACAGGAGGAATATTCATGGGTTCCCCTAGTTCTGGAACCTACAGGAAATAACTTTCATCAATTTGTTTCTCTACATCATTCAATGTATTTTCTACATCCACTACTATGTTATCCATGTCAATTAGAGTGTTTTCCTACCATTTTGATTGGTTGGCAAACCTATCAATATCTAGTCTAGGATGGTGGATGAAAATTCCCAATTTAACCTTGATTCTCAGCTTATCTATGACTCCATAAGGGTCATACTGCCACATAAAGTTGTTTTCAAACTTCATTTGTTGTAACATCTTGTCTGCCTCTAGTGCATATTCTCTATTATGACAAATGAAGAGGCACAATTGATTTTTCATTTTGAATTGGGTTTTCTTCCTAGCTGCTAGGAAGTTGACTTCATCAGAATTGATGATCTGCCCAAAATATTCTAGTGCAAATATCCTCATAGGGAGGTATTTGGGCAGTTTGTAAGGGGAAAGTTGGCATCCATAAATTCTAATCTTTGTGTGGTTCTGGTACAGATACCAGTCCCTCACCTTACTGTTCTTGGCCAACTATAAGAAACTCTTGATCTCTTGGTTGATTCTGGACTGAGGACTATTGGTTATTATGTTCATGACTAGATGGACAAATGAATCAATGAAGTCCTTATATGTGAATGCGGTGGTGTATTTCTGGATCAAGGGTGTCCAACAAATAATTGACCTTGGATTTCCTTTGGTATCCAACTTCTGGATGCTGATGGAGAATTTATCTGATTGATAATATAAAAACATGTGAAATAATACAAAAAAATACTTGAAAACTCTATCAGTTGGTAGTCTGGTGAATTGTTCATGCATCTTGTCTACAATGAACTAAGCATAGTTATAAATAACAACAGGAGGCTTACTTGGGCTAAAGATGGAAAGAAAGTCCATGACAACCTCATCCACATGCTCATATGTGGTATATCCTAAGATGCAAGAGAGCATGGTAATAATCTGTCTGCCCCTTTCTGAAAAATGGTGGCAGCATAAGGGGGACTATCTATGGGAGTAGGGCATTCCTCTATGATGGAAGTTTTGAAAAATTGGGCTATTTCTAACTTGACATATAGGTCCAACAAGTCTCCAATAGATAGTGGGGTCTCATTAGGGCTTGGTTGGACCTGAAGCATTTGGTTGATAGATTCTGCAGTGATGGTAAATAACACTTGTTGGTTAGGGGTGACAACAACTCTTTGGATAGGAATGTAGCAAGCATGACATAAGTGGATAATGTTTGGGAATGGATGTACTTCTGGGAACAAATATTTGGGAAAATTAGACTCCCAAAGGTGGATGACATCATTTTGGTTTAAGAATTTGTCCTTGCTTAAGCAATTAAGCTTCAGAAGGTAGGAAGGGGAAGCAGTATCCTTTATTTGAAAATCTTTGTCTGCTAATGCAAGGTGGTCAATGTTCAGGTGAGGGTTTGCAAAGGTCTCACATCCAAAGAGGTTTGGGAAGCCATAATTGGGTGTAGAGATATGAATTAGGCTTGTAGAGGTTCTAGAAGTGAGGTTTTAGGAGTTTCTAGTACAGTGAGTGAGCAATTACAAACTGTAAAAGGAGGGTTTGCGGTATACAAATAAGATTGTATTCAATTTAGGCAAATTTCTTAATTTATTGCAATTAATTAAGCTTTCAATTAGACTGTGCATTTTCAAATTGAAGGTTCATTCTGGTTTTCCCAAGAATACCTGGAAATTGGCGGTCTGGCTTGCAAATTGGGTTCAATGGTGAATGCAGAGGGTACGGTGACTTCAATTGTGAATTGGTTGCTTGAATTGGGTATCCAGAGCTTCTTTAGGTAGCAAACGGTGATCAATTCGGTTGCTTTCAGGTTCAGGGTGTCACAAATGGCTTGAATAGGAGTTGTAGAGAAAAACGAGCGAAAAGAGAAAATTGGGGCTTTTCTGGCTTTTCAACGGGTAACGGTCACATTTTGGTGTGAAAAATATAAATGAACAGTGGGCAGTTTTTTGGCTTGGGTGAGGAGGTGGTTTTCTAGGCCATCGCACTGCATTTGGAGGGCAGACGGTATTTTTTGTGAGCACACGATCTAGCCTAGGGCCGCCACGTAGCAGAACAACGCCCAGGCAAAACTGTGAATCTTGTGTGCTCTCGGGTTGCTATTGGTCGGACGATGAACCCGCGCGATATGGATGTGCACCGTCAGATATGGGGGTAGGAGATCGGACAACTGTCGCGTGGTTAAGTTGCATGGAGGGAATTGAGAAAGGGATTTGCGGGGCTCGAGGTTTAATTACAGCAAATTGTAATTAATTAGTGTATAAGGTCAAGATTAAATATAAGACGCGAGTTAAAAAAGTGGAACCATGAGTTACGTGGCGAGCTTTTTTAACCATACGAAGAGTTGGTGGGTTAAAAAAACGGTTTTGTTGGGGAAATATAAAGTGGGGAAATTAATTTGATAATGTGGGAGGATAAAAACTTAGGTAAGGGGATTTTTATGGGTTTTTTAAGGGAAATAGGGAAATTAATAAGGGGGGAAGGCAATATTTGCAATGGGAAATGGGTTTCACACTAGGGAAAAGGGTTTTGGGTAGGGGGTGATTTTTGAAAGGCAATTACTAAGGGAAATGTGTGAAACCAAGGGGTAAAGGTCAAAATGAAAGGAAAGGGGGATTTATAACTGATAAAGGGATAATGGGGAAATTAGCAAATAAGCATGTGGGGGCATAGTGAAATGAGGGGAAATTAGTTAAACTAGCTTGTGAACATCTTCTCTTTCTCATAAATTCTCCTGCACATGAAACATAGGATTAAGCATGATACATGTGCTTTTGACTTAGCAACCTTTCTTCTACCTACCCTTTATTTATCTTAACATTTTTTCTTCATTTTATTGGGTGCATTTGAGCTTGCTGACCCTTTATTTCATTTTCTTTTGACAAGAAAGCTATCTAATTCTAACCTTATAACTTCCAATGGCTCAAATTAAACTGACGAGCTCGTTTTTATTCTCTACTTGACTACTGATCTGCTAAGGTTAAACAGTTTGGCTAGATCTTCAATCTCTATATATCAACATGAAATTTAAAGCACGAATGAGTCAAGATTAAGCTATTTGACTATCATGGATTATGGCATTTCTAACAAGATGCACACAACCTTATTTTGCATAGTAAAGTAAAAAGTAGTGGCATTTGAATTTGCACACTTTCATGATCTGTTTTATTTCTTTTTGGGATTCATATTTTTCACTTTTTTGATACTTTTCTTTCTTTTTGTCCTCTGTTTATTATTTTAGGACATACCCTCTTTACATTTTTTAATTTTTAATATGGAAAAGATTTTGCAAAAAGAAAAAGTATGTACAATATTACAAGACTAACCATAGCTAGTTCAAAAGTATGAATCCTATTATTATAAGACCCTAACAAGAGCCATGTATCTAGTGTACCTCTAAGGTGACCTCCTCTGCCTGCGCTATGATGTGGGTGCTCCCACATTCTCTCTCGCATCCTTCAATAACGTGTCTGGTGCGCTTTCTCCCATATCTGGAAGACTCTTCCTAAATGGGTGTCTCTACTCCTAGATCCTCTGCATTTGACTGCTCCACATCAATCTGAGGCTCCTCCTTAGGAGCTAAAAGCTCCTCAATCACATCTAGTTGAAGCTCCCTCTCAAGGGAACATCTCATGGCCTTCTCTTCATCGAATTTGACATCCTTGTGAACCACTTTCATCCTGTTGGTTGACAGGTATACTTGATAGTTGTGAGGTGTATCAGTGTACCCCACAAATATCCCCAACTCTGTTGTCGACTCAAGCTTCTATCATGCATCTTTGGTCACATGGGAATATACTGATGACCCAAAAATCCTGAAGTTACCCACATCTACTCTCTTCCCTAAGAAATCCTCCTCTGATGCACTCATCCCAAGAATCCGAAGAGGGCTTCTGTTGTGAAAATAAATAGTTATGTTGCATGCCTCGGGCCACAAGTGTAGTGGTAGGCCCTAATCATGCAACATCGCTCGTGTTGCCCCTACAATGATTATATTCTTCCTTTCAGCTACTCCATTCTGTTATGGGTTATGGAGTGTTGTCAACTCCCAATTAATCCCTTCTACCACACAGAAGTTTTTAAACTTATTTGACGCATACTCTCCACCATTATCACTCCTCAGAGCTTTAACCTTCCTAGTAGTATCTTTCTCAACCAATGCTTTAAATTCACAAAACTTTGCAAAATTCTAATCTTTCCTCTGCATGAAAAGGTTCCAACATTTACCAGAAAAATCGTCAACAAATATAACATAATACTTATGTTTGGCCGTGGATGTTGTCGGGAATGGTCCACACACATCTGAATAGGCTCAATCTAGAATCTCTTATGCTCAACTGTATTTGTTGTGAAAGGAAGCTTTGGTGAATTTTTCCAAAGTACACCATTTACACGTATCAACTTACTCTAGTGTACCTTTGGGAAGACTAGTAAAAATTTGTTGCATGATTTTCAAAGCACCATGATGCAAGTGACCCAATCACCCGTGCCACAACTCACTGATGTCTCGGCTTTGCACTTTCTCTTCTTTTATGCTCAAAGAAACACAATATCATACCTCCAACTTATAAAGATTATTCACTCGAATCCCTATCCTCTTTACCTGTCTCGTGACTATGTGATGAAGGAACGTCTTTTCCTTACTAAGCATCACATCGTAGCCTCTATCCTCCAACATGGAAGCAAATACCAAGTTCTTTTTCAAACCAGGAACATACATAACATCTCACAAAGTGAGGGGAGCACCCGAATCCCTTTGAAAGGTAAGTGTACCCAACCCGATAACACTATACATCCCGTCATCACCCATCTTGATATGCATCTGGAGATCTTTCTCCTCCAAGTCACTAAAGAGCTCCTTGTTACCAATCATGTGGAAAGAAGCTCCAATGTCTAGGTTTCATACACTACCCATCATCGATGACACCATTAATGTGATGAGGGTAAAGTCCAATTTGAATTGTAAGGCAAGAGCCTCACCTACCGCTCCTCCTAAGGACTTCATCTTGGACTTCTTGAATGGATAATTTGTAGAAAAATGTCCCAACTTGTGACAATGAAAGCACTTGAATTTCGACATGTCCTTCTTCTTGCCTCCATGACAAGAATCCTATTAAGAGCTCCTTGTTACCAATCATGTGGAAAGAAGCTCCATTGTCTATGTACCATACACTACCCATCATCGATGACACCATGCATGCGATGAGGGTAAAGTCCAATTTGAATTATGAGGTAAGAGCCTCACCTAACACTCCTCTTGGGGACTTCTTCTTGGACTTCTTGAGTGGAAAATTTGTAGCAAAATGTCCCAGCTCGTGACAATGAAAGTACTTGAATTTTGGCATGTCCTTCTTCTTGCCTCCATGACAAGAATCTGATTTGGAATGGGACGCCTTCCCCTTCCCTTTCTTTGCCTTACCCACTAAGGCACACTTTTCTTCACCATTAGTTTTTTATGAGGAACCATCCCTGGTGCCCCTCCGAATCTCTTCCTGTACCAAATCCGACCATAGTCATTCCCAATTTGAGATCTTCTCCCTCCCATTGACAGAGTCTTGGTAACTGTTTCAACTCTTGGGGAGTTCTAGAAGAGCTAGGCTCACCATATCATCCTTGGTAACAGTAATCCCAACACTTCCAAGCTCATCACGACAATGAGTGAATTTGGTTAAGTATTTCGGAATTGAGTCACCCTTCTCCATATTGATCTTTCTGAGTTTTTCCTTCAGTGCCAACTTCCTATCGTCACTGCAATTCTAGAATAGGTTTGTCAATTCCTTCCACATTGAGTATGGAGTTTCCTTTCTATGAAGACTCGAGACAATGTGGTTTCGAACTTCCTCAACGATAATCTGCCTCACCTTTGCCACACACTTTCTCCATTCAGCCAGATCTTAAGAATTCGATGTTGGAGGCTTAGGAATGTCTTGATTAATGAATTCCTTGAGGTCATTGTCTTCCAGCATTGCTTCCATCCCATCCTTCCATGCTATCTAATTTGCGTTGTCTTCCAAGGCATACTCAAGTCACAACCCGTAGAAAGACATTGTTGATCTAAAGTATGAACTGCAAATTCGATTTTCACGTGCATACCAAACTCGAAATCTCCTCTTCTACACTGACTTTAACACTGATACCATGTATATTTTTTTGTAGATTCAACATCTCATGTATGTATTAAAACATAAGACAAGAATTGACTCTACTCTCCACAATGGAAACCAATAATGATCGATGAAAACAATAATCAGCAAGAGGAAGAATATCAATCAAACATAATATAATATTTCTCTGGAGAAAGCAACTACACAAAACCCCGACTATCTATATTACATTAATTAGAAATATGAGAAGAAAATGCAATGCTTGTTCTCACTAGAATAATCCTTGCACATGTATGATCAACTCTTTGCCTCACAAGTCCGCTTTAGTCAACACTCAACCAATTTTGTTCCCTGCCAAGCCCCTATTTCTTTGCGCAATTCCTAAGAGAATCAACCCATATTTAATTGGGAAATCCTTTTTCCATAACTACGCAATCCAAACTTAGGTCTTCCACTGATTGCATGCGTCATTTGTACAACTTGGAAAATTATACAACTGATAGTACATTGTCCTTGCACTCTAGTCTCAACTGGGTCTTCCTCTGAACTGAAATGCATGAATTATTTGTGAGTGAATCTTCAGTGAACTGATGTGGCACTAAGGATGCACTAGTGCACTGACTCACTACTTAACCTCTATTGGTTCCTCCAACAGTTAAAACTAGTTTAACTGACTATAACTCAGTTAGACTAAGTTATCTAATTACAACTCCAAAGAACTCAACTTGAATCCCTAAAATTTAGGGATCACACTTACATGGTTGTAGATAGACTTCCAACTCGAAATTCCTAATCAATTAAGTCAATTTGACTTAATTGATTGTTTACAAATCGCGATGAGAATAGAATTTGATTTTAATTCACAATTTAATTCAAAGACAAATTAAATTAAAATTTCTTGATACTATTTTTAATTATAATAAATTCAAAAAAACCTTTGTAATTCACTACCATAACATGAAACAAAACAAGCCACCCATACGAAAACAAGTGGAAAGCCAAACTCTACCTCCAAATACCGCCATCACCGAACAAAAATTCTACATGCTAATCATAACCTTACCAAAAAACTATAACTGGTCAATTGGCTCATGCTCCATTCCCGAAATCTGTTGCTCGAGAGTCACCCCATCGGGGACCATTTCATCGATAGATTTAGCTTATGAGTAATAACGAGTGTTGGGAAATGTTATTTTGCAAATCGTTCAAATGCCCTTTTAAGAAAGTCACAATGATAAAAAAATTTGAATCTTACCCAGCAATAACGTTATGAATTATTGTAAAATTAAAGACACCATTAAGAGGATCATCTTGGATTTGACTTAACACAAATATGTGAATGATTATGTGATATGTGATTATAAATAAATATATAGAGAATTAGAAACTCAAAAATGTTATTATTTTTATATGTATTAAATAAATAATAAATTTATTTAATACATAT
>APFE030025627.1:55598-76754 GCA_000404065.3 Pinus taeda | reverse complement strand
GGTTTTTATTTTTATTTTTGGTCTTTGGAAAATTTTGAGGTGAATTTTGATTTATATTATTTACACTGGTTTTTTGTACTTATATGGATTTAGCACTTTGAAAAAAATATAGGGCACTTCTATTGTGTAGGAGTTACTCATAAACTTGTGATTTCAATAAATTCCAGCCAGATTTTAGAGAAATCAAACCAAAAAAACTTCCAAAAAATCTCACTAAAAACAACTCGCTTGAAAAATAAATAAACTAATTTTTTTTAAATATTACCTATTTCCATATTTATAACTTTACATTATATTCATATTTTTTTTTTCCGTATTCAAGTAACTGAGTCCACAGAAATTTGTCTTAGCCCATTTTCATATTTATAACTTTACATTATATTCATATATTTTTCATTCAACCAACAACCTGACTCCATAGAAATTTAATGAAAACAATGAACAACTCTTTGAAACATGCAGAAAGACCTCAACAATAATTGGGCAAGTAACAAGTATGATCAATGTCAGAGTGAACTTGCCACTGAACAAAATATGGCATGCACTTATTGTACTAAAACCATGTATGATACAGTCAAAGGGTACAGTGGCAGCACGATGATAGTATCTCAGCCTTGCATGTGACATACCGACAGCACACCAGTGCAACCAATCTCAATGCTCTACATTTGGGTTTCCCCTGGAAAACAGTGGATCGTCCGAAAGGACTCAGAGCAACAATGAACAAAATAGAGGTCTCAGATCACGGGCAAGCCGTAATGATCCTTAGGTGGGCCCACTTAAGGGGTCACATGTTAAGTGGATTCAACAGGCCGTTTATTTTGATGGATTTATATGAAACACAAAACCAAAGATTTAATGAGCTTTCAACTAACTAAACTATCTTTCAAAGCTTCAAATTGTACTACATATTGGCCCATTTTCCAACCGCAAGGACTGCCATTTACAAAAAGTATGCTGAATTTCTTCATGAACTATCTGTCAGTCCTGAATTACCCCCACTCTTCTTCCTGGAAAGGTAAAAAATCAGCGGTCGTTCTGTATCCTGAGTAATAATAGATCCCTGCATCGACTACTTGAGGAAACAATCTCTATAAGGAACGGAAAATCAAGAGAGTTATCACATGTTGCAGAATAGGGGATATCAAACCTCTCCATTATATTATATTATTGATGCTTGCATATAAACATCAAGACATCCTACCATTATTATTAAGCCCTTTGAAATGAGTGGGCCAAGCACCATTACAGGTGTAATATTTGCCTTTGGCTCATGGTTAATATGTTAAAATGAGTGGGCAAAGTTCTATTTTTGGGAGGGTGTAATATTTAGTATGAGTGGGTTAAGCTTCATTTTGGGCGGAATGTTTAATATGCTAAAATGAGTGGAGTGGGCCAAGCTTCAATTTGGAAGTCATGTTTAATGTGTAAAAATGAGGGGAGTGGGAACAGCTTCATTTTGGGTGTAATGTAAAAGTGAGTGGATCTAAGTTTCATTTTCGGTGTAATATTATGGTATATTTTTGAGGTTTGAGGTTTGTCTCATGCTAACTATGTCAAATGAGTGGGTTAAGGTTTATTTTGGGTGAACACTTTGTGGATTATTGAGATTTGATTTATGTTTATGTGAGAATGAGAAGGTCAAATTTTGTTTTGAAAATGAGTGGCCTAAAACATTATTTTGGATGGAATATTATGGTGAATTTTTGAGGTTGTGCTCATGTTTAAGTAGGTGAGAATGAATGAGTCAAGTCCCATTTTGGAAATGAGTGAGCCAAGCTCTATTTTGGGTGTGATAATGTGGTAAATTTTTGAGCTTTGGCTCATGTTTAAGTATGTCAAAAAGAGTGGGTAGAGTCTTATTTTGAAAATGAGTGAACCAAACTTTAGCTTAAGCATGTGAGAATAAGTGGGTCAGGCCCTATTGTGGAAATGAGTAGACCAAGTCTCATTTTGAGTGTAATACCGTGGTGAATGTTTGAGGTTTCACTTATGCTTAAGTATGTGAGAATGAGTGAGTTAAACCCCATTTTGAAAATAAGTGGGCCAAGCCCTATTTGGGTGAACAATGTAGTGATTTTTTAAGGTTTAGCTCATGCTTAAGCATGTGAAATTGAGTGGGTCAAGCCTCATGCTTAACTATGCAAGAATGAGTGAGTCAGACCCCATTTTGAAAATGAGTGGACCATGCCCCATTTCCGGTGTAATACTATGGTGATTTTTTTAGGTTTTTCTTATGCTTAAGTATGTGAGAATGAGTGAGTCATGTCACATTTTGAAAATGAGTGTGCCAAACCCCTTTTTAGGTGTAATATTATGGTGAATTTTCGAGGTTCGGCTCATGTTTAAGTATGTGAAAATGAGTGGGCCAACCCCCTTTTTCGGTTTAATACTATGATGAATTTTGAAAATGAGAAGGCCAAGCCCCATTTTGGATGTAAAACTAGTGAATTTTGATAATGAGTAGGTCAAGCCCCATTTTTGGTGTAAGGTTGTGGTGAATTCTATATTGTATGGCGTTATAGATATTAATTGAGGATGTGGTGAGTTCTAGATTTTATGGTGTTATGGATAGTCATTAAGGATGTGTGCAATATGTGGTGAATTTTAGATTGTATCATGTTATGTATAATAAATTATAATTGAGAATGTGTGTATTATTGTGGTGAATTTTAGATTCTATGGTGTTATGGGTAATCATTAAGGATGCAAACTACAAAAATTAGAAAAATATAATTAATTAAAATCAAATAATTACAAGTTTCCAACAACTCAATGCAATGAACATTTCGACAACAAAATTTGGTTGTGCATCCTTCATTATGAATTTCTATATTGTATGGTGTTGTGGATAATCATTGAAGATGTAGCCTACAAGGCTTGGGGAAATGCAATTAATTGAAATGAACTAATTAAAATTAAATAATTATTAATGGTTACATTTAAAGACGAGATTTGGTTGTGCATCCTTCACTATGAAATCTAAATTGTATGGTGTTATGAACCTTCACTGTGAATTAATAATTACAAAATATCCTTCACCATTGTGTTATATCATTGGCCTACCAAGAGAAACCACTTGAACCATTGTGTCTATTTATCATATGCAAAGCAAAAATGATGAGAAAGCAATTCATTGTCAAAATCCTTCACTATTGTAGGATCATTGTTATAAAACTTCCTCATATCGATCTTCATAATGTAGTAGTTCCTTGGTATTCACTTAAAGCCCTGATGATGTGGATCTTGGATTCAAAAGACCTGATTATGGTTATGTCATTCAATATTTGTGTTCTTCAATTATGATAAAATACTCCCCATATGTGATCGAGTCTCAATACCCTGCTTCTTCTTATGTTCATGATTTCCTTATATCTCCATTACCCTTCTGGGGAGATTATGTATTAGTATAATTTTTATTTCTTCCTTTTTTAGGTCATGGATTTTTGTATTTCTTCCTTGAACATTTTTTGTATTTCTTCCTTGGTTTCTTCCATCTCTTGTTTCGCATTATTTATTGATCCTTGGATTTGCGACAACTAATCTTCCAACTTGGCTACTTAGTAATGGATATCTTGTATTTCTTCATGAGTCAAAGATAAACCTTTAGGAGGTTTAATTAGTGTAGTAGTTTTTGGATCTTTCCTTGGAGCCACGTGAGAAATATTAATAGTAATTCTCTTTATCACAACTTTTAATCACCCAGAAAAATGTAGGGAGTGTTGAAAAGTGTGCAACAAGAAATGCTTGTTGAGAATGCAACAAGATGATGGAGCTTAGTGGAAAGGAGTGCCTTCACTAAGTGGGCCCGCAGGCTATTTTTGGCGCAAGTCTATTTTTAGACTATGTCTATTTTTAGACATATGGATCATGTCTATGGATTGCAGGTTGTTGTGTTTATGGATAATTGATCAAGTTGGGAAAAATAGATGGAATTCTATTTTTAGATCATAGCGGAGTGACTGCTCAGTCTAAATATAGAACAGTCAAATATTATTAGCTCATAAAATATTTAGACTATAAACTTTGTCTTATTCTCTTGGAGCACTTCAGGATGAGCTACGGATGTGGTACATGCAGATCCCAGAAGGAAATACGTGGTTACCTATGGGATGACTAATATTTGCATGCAGGAATTCAGTTAGAACTCAAGTGAGTTGAGTTTAGTGGACTGGAGGTGCAGTTGATGGAGTTGTGTTCAGTTTAGCTTTGTTAAACTGGTTGTATTTAGTCTAACTGGCAAATAGACTAGAGATGAGTTGGGTGAATTAGTTATTAATTAATTCACAAGTTATTAACTCATAATACAACTAATGAATACATCAGTTAACTCAGTTGCATGTCAGTGCATGTTCAGTTCAACAGGGACAGGTGGTAGAGAATCAGATTGCTATCAGTTGTGACTATAGTTGTGCACCAGATCTTGCACAATAAAGGGATTGAGTATGCCAATGAGTTTGCCCACGTATTTGCCCACATTTTAGCTTATGCTCACGTCCAAAAAGCGTGAGTGACTATTTTGCAGGTGAAAAACGAGTTTGGTGAGCCATTCTCATCAGTTTTTGAGCAGGTATTGAGCAGTGGAGGCAGGCAAGCAGTGGAAGAGATTTGGAGATCTGATCTGAGCTGTATTGTGTGTAACAGAGGTGGAGATACTTGTGAGAAGTATTATGCTGTGTAATGTTACATGACTCAATCATTAATATACAGATAGTTGGGGTTTTTAGCGAGATGCTTTCCCCGGGATACATACTGTGTTAATGTGTGAATGCTCTTGATGTTTTATTGTTATTGATGCTGCTATATTGATGATCAACGTAGAGGAGCTTATGTATTGTTGTTTTCCGCAATAGTACATGATCAGGATAATCTCCATTGAATATGTGTTAAATTATTCAAAATTTCTACAGAGAACTTCTGGGAGATGATGTAATCAGCTGACCTTGTTCCTTTAGATAGTGAAGCAACACTTTTAGGGACTTAGGAGCCCTTAGTTTATGGACATTTATGATTGGAGTTGCAGTGCCCAAAAATGTCTATAACAGACAGCAGCACGGGATATCAAGCCGACTCATTCAGTTCAAAAAGTCAAAAATATCTGACCAACTAAAGTGGCCAGTGGTGCAGCAATAACTTCTGCATTCATTTCTACCTATTTCCAACAACATCTATTTGCCTTATAAAGAGTAGGTGGAGGAAGTTATTGCTTGATATTTTCTCTACAAGAGATTTTGTAACTCTTTTTGTATAAAGACCTTCCCCATGAGATGTATTCGGGGTTGGTGATTTCTTCTTTGGACTGCGCTGTAACTCTGAGATTTTTTAATACAAAGGCTATTGAAGTTCACTGCTACTAGACCGTCTGAGTGTGGATTTGATGTTCTGGGGCCTGCTGCAGAATTATTGTGTCTTTCTGTGGATCAATAAGTTTTTCTAAACTGTGTTTTCTGTGTTTGCAAATTTCATATATGTTTCATAATCCTAGCAACAGGGAAAAAGAATAGCCCATAATTTGTTTAAATACACTCTGTGTTCAATCTCTGTTGTTAATTATGTTTTCTTCAGAATTAGCATAAACCGGAATTCTTAGCTGCTCCTGTTTCCACTGGTTCTTTCACTTTGAATATTTCCAAGGAATTCTTTATTGCTCCTTGATAATATTCATGAACTTTCCCTCTACCAACATGATGAAGGATTCTTAACTGCCCTTCATCCACTGGCTGACATTCCATTAATTTCTAGATTTTAAAATTGTTCCAAGATCGATTATATTGCTCTGTAGTATTTCCCTTTATCAAAGAAAACACACCCAGCAGTTCATCCTCATAGAATCCATTTGCCTAATGAAATAAACTGTTTCAAACTTGTATCCCAACTCTGTTTAAGATCACCATCCAACAAACTTAAAACAAAACCCTGTACATCATAACTAGCCTAAAATACCTCAAAACAAAGCTAAAATATAAAGAGAGAGCCCTCTCTGGATGCAGTTTGGCTAGAAGCTGCATCTAAAAGGTTGGTTAGTGGTTACCTCGGCCGTATTCCCTTTTCTCACAAGTTTTGGGGAACAACCTGAGTGATAATAGTAAGGATTAGCCAGATATGGGAATGGATCCTTCTATGCTTACTACCTTTTTAGAGACATGCATGAATGACAATAAGGCGGTTAAAGGATTAAAACAATTGATAATTAGGTGTGCAGGGTCAGGGGAACTGCGCGTAGTCCAGAAGCTTGGAAAGCATGCCTTGCACACTAGGAGCAAAATGTGGTTGACACTACAAATTGGCGAATATGAGATGGATCAGGTAATCCTAGACCTGGGTTCGAATGCAAATGTGTTACCAAAGTAGACATGGGAACACAGGGGTAGACCCACGTTACAGTGTTCTCCTATTCAATTATAGATGGCAAACCAACAAAAGAGCATGCCCATGGGAAGATTGCAATGGTTAACAGTGGATATCGAAGGTGCGAGCACACAAACAAACTTTGAGGTAATAGAGATTGTGGATGAAAGTAACCCTTACCTCGCATTGTTAGGGATAGATTGGGCCAAAGATATGAATGGAGTCATCAACCTGAAGAAGCAAAAATGATTTTTGAGAAAAAGTCCCTATGTGTAGTAGTTCTGCTAGATCCAACCAAAGGAGTGCACTACACTGAGCCTGTGTGCAAGGATGACGACGACGATGAGATGGATTGCATCTACTAGATAACGGCGCAAGACCAGGATCAAGTGAACCTGATGGAAGATGGGAGAATCTCATGGAGTGCAACAGTTCCTGTACTTTGGATTCAAACAAATAAATAGAACATTGACAGAACTAGTTGAACAAAGTAACAATGCTAAATTGCAACATGATGATTAGATCATTGCAATGCGTGACGACCGAAGGAAGGGAACTGCCAACATATTATGGGGAGACAGGCATGGATGAATTCTCGACAAATTCGAAAGGTCAGTACCAAAATAGCAGTGGTACGGTGCGCTAGAATGGGCATTGCATGCGACACACCAGAAGAATATTGGGAGTTGGCACGAATGCATAAGATGGATGCACTTATGGTTTGGAAGACCCTAGCGTCAAACGTGATCCAGGTAGCCAGGGAAAAGTAGTTTGTGCACCCACCTATGTTGATGGGTGCAGATGTGTGCTGGGAAAGTACATCCCAGGCTAAGGATAGAAAATCAAAACCTGACACGGCAGCACGAAAAGTGATGCACACCAAAAATACCCCATGATGGAGCATCCAAAAAGCTACGCATAATCATGAATAAAGTTTACCAAGTGGGATGAATGCATTGGGACCTACATGTACCAGCAGTTCGATGGGCCTATAGGACCATAAGCAAAAACCAGAGTGTGGAAATGACCTCAATAGTGTCAAGAAGAGAGGAAACCAGGAAGACAGAGAAGAATCCCCAGACCACAGCTCCTACAGGTAAAGGAATTAGGTAGTTACAAGAAGACCTTTGGTGAGGGAGCATGAAACTTTGTGAACTCGATGAAGAGTGGGCATGGCTGAGGAAGAGAAGTGTGACATTGGATGAAGAAATCAATGAACTAGAAACTGAAGTCGTGCAAGCGAGCTACGAAAAACTAAGCATGTTGGGATCAAGTCTAGCCAGCCCTACTATCTCATTAGAAAGAGTTGTGACCTTGCTATCATGGCTGCAACCACTGAACAAGGGAGCATACCACACAAAGAAGAACGCGACACACTACCAGATGCAAGGGTATTTGAAGGGTTCCCATAGCTCGGGCTAGCAGGAAAATCGAAGCCTCGTACCAAGGGTGCGACCACCTGACTACCTGTAGGAAGCACAGTCTCAGCACTCCAAGCAGTTGAAAGAAGACGCAGGACTATAAACAAGTCTATAGGAAAGTTGTGCAGAAAGGAGGTTCCAAGCAGGGCTAGTTTGTCACAGGGATCGTGGTCGCGCATAAGGGGCTACGCTGTTGCACAGGTAGGTTGGGAGATGACCGTTGATGTCACTGTTCATGACAAGAAGTCTAATTTAAGGTAGAAAGGAGCAGGTGGCAGGCCACTAAGATAGGAATTAAGAGCTAGATTCTGGATGATCTACAGTGAAGAAGGTACTACTGACTCAGATATTGAGGAAATGGCTGAATTCAAATTCAAATGTTACTATAAAATTTTGTTGGGTAGCTGTGAAGCAACACTTGGTTGCTTGAGAGTTCAGCTAGTATAGAGCAGCAAGCATCAAGCTACCTTGCCACCCATGAGTATGTAACTCAACGAATCCAGTGTAGACATAATGTCAGCTACAATAACTAGAGTGCAATTCACGGAAGTTTCCCCAGAGCCCCGTGTGACCCAGGAGGAGCCTGGAGAGACAGTAGGTGCACCAGAGGTATCGAAATCCCCATGCATGCTGCAGCCATAAAAAAAACAAATAGCCAATGGGGCCAGTTCGGTTATCACCATGGAACCCAAGAGTTATTAAATTGTCAATGACAAAGAACGAAAAAGCTATCATCATTGAAACAAAGGAGGAGGAGGAAGATTTGCAAGCCCTGATCGCCCAATTTGAGGCACAGGATGATGAGGCGGAGAATGTTTCCCAAGCACCTTCAGCGATATACTTACCCCCCTACATTCCACTGTGGAAAAGGACAACCAAGATACTGAAGGACCTGGAGGTCATGAAGAGTGTGCTCCAGACCTCGCTTCTTTCGGATGAAATATGGTTTGACAGTCTACCACTGGGACAGGTACTGAATATAAACTTTGAAAACTAGGGCCTCGCAAATAGTGAGAAGTTCCCATAGCTAGCCACAAAGAAATTACTACAGCATAAATGGTTGCGTGGTGTGGAGAAGGTTGGGCTACTCCATCTGCAGTGGATACCCCACTACCATCGCGTTCCCATCATAATTTTCGTCATCCGGCAGCTACCGTGTCTAGTACATAATGGGTACGTTTGGATGGAGGAGTCGATTCCCATCATGGCTGACTTAATTCACCGAATTTCATAGATTCCCATTAAAGGAAACAATCCCATAGACATCACAGGAAAGAGCAGTGACTTGGGCCTCGTAAAATCTATGAAGGCCAAATATAAGTTGGAGAAAGGAACCGAGGGTATGTAATAGCAAGCAACAAGAACCAAGGGGTGCATGTTGCCACCCAACTGCTAGCTGGCAAGATCATGATGAAATGTCACGCAGACAAAGTACCAACATCTATAATTGCATTGGCAGAGCAGTGTGCAGAGGGGGTCCATTTCAACTGGGCGCAGTTTCTCTGCGATAACTTTTTGATGAATTGTAGGAAAGCCCAGGAGCAGGGTAAGACCTTCCACTACCTGTGGGCTCTTATCCATCCTATTGGTTTCTGGGGAGCTACCGGTGGATAGCCAGTTTCCCACCATTGAGAGGAACCTACCCGAGGCCGTGAGGTACACCTTTCTCTAGGCAACAAAAGACATGACAAGGATTTAGGAGATAAAAGTGTTTTGGACATTCGTAGAGGCGAGCTTATGAACATGGATCAATCGTAGGCCGCGCTTGTCCTCGATAGTTTATAACAGTTTACAAATCATGACAGAATTCAAGGTGGATATGCATAACATGAATATCCAGGTGTGCGAGGATCCAGCCCTAGAATGGGTAAAGCTGTTGTTCATTGCCACTGATGATGCAATCTTCAAAGTAATGATGTCATGGTCTCCGGAGTGGCACGCCTTGGACTTGGCGGAACTAGAAAAAATCGTAGCAAAGCAGAGGAAGAGGGAGACCAAGCTACACATCGTGAAGCTGGTGGAGAGAAAGCGTCAGGAATAAGAAGCGACCACACAACAAAGGGCGGATGAGGCAACAACAATAGAGCAGATGGTACAAACCACAATCACGCCCATCGAGAAGACCAAGGAAGATCAGGAAATGTCCACAGAGTAGGACATACAGGGGGAGGTGGAGTCACAAGAATGTTGGAAATAATACTAAGAGGGGGGGGTGAATCAGTATTATCACATCAATAAAACTTTTTCATTTCCATATTCAGATTCATATATGCTACTTCTGTAACTTCTTATGATTCAGTTAGTTGATCCTTAATGAGTGCATTAGAACATTATCAACCATATTAACAGTAAACACGGGCAGTAAAATAGAACAGATCATCACACATAATCCATACACATGAACACCATGATATAAGGTGGAAACCCAATGTGGGAGAAAACCACCTGCTGTAAGTCATCTCAATCTTCTTCTTAATAAGAAAATCCTTTTACAATATTTCTGTACTAGTGCAGTCTTATACCAGTACGTAGGCTTCTACCTGTAGAGAGCTACAACCCCCATAGTTCTTGTACTAGCCGATCCATTTACTAGTACGCAAGTTGCTACTTGCTACAATGCTCCAAATATTTCAACTGCTACTAGAAGGGAGCTACCACCCCCTTAGCTCTTGTACTAGCTAAGATACTAGTACGTAGGCGCCGGCCTACAATCTTCTCTCCTTTGGGTACCATGTTTCATTAATTTTCATATTGGATACACTTGAAGCACAACACATAATCTGAAAGGCCACGTTTCATCCAATTTTCATACTGGACCCATTAACATCATTGAAGCACATAATCAATCAATTACCCCAAACACCAATACATATACACAGATAATATGTGAGTTATCAACTAGATCTAGTACATCAGATCACATAAAGATAAGTCATTAAGAACTTGATCCATTCAACCATAATCATGCTATTATTAGAACTCAATATCAATAACCAGACATCAATTATGTACCTTGAACCCTGTAGAATAGTCAAAGGTAGTTAAAGCAAATTTCAAGCAGGGTCCGCAACTTCACTGCTAGATATCTGCAAGTATCCGCACTTGCGCCTTCTACTGCTCTGCGGGTATCTGCACCTACGCCTTCTGCTACTCTGCGGGTATCCGCACCTGCGCGTTCTGCTGCGCTGCGTACCTCCGCACCTGTGCCTTCTGCTGCACTGCGTACCTCCGCACCTGAAATGTGGATCGCCTACGGACCTATGATTAGGGCCAAATTAACAGTCCTCCAATGTGCCATAGTTAGTCCGATCGATAGATCTGATCATGCACCAATGAGATTGTGACTTATCAAAAGTTTACAGAAATCTCCTTGATTTAGATCTAGCTATCACTCACCAACCGATCACAAGTATTTCAGATCTAGATCACCATAAGATATTCAACACCTAAGTCTACTTTTCCAAATGATCTCCTTCCCCTTTTTATAGTCTAGGCCTTTCTTAAACCATGGACCAAAACCATTGAGAAACAATACCAAGGATCCAATACTTGGGCTCAACACTTTCTCAATACCACTGACAAAAACCATAGGATCAGACAACGATGGGCTAAATACCAAGGGCCAAACATAAGAAACCCCACGTGAGCGCGTTTCTCTGCATTGGAGTGAGTGAACTGGGGTCCGCACCTTCTGAATGGAGAACCTGTGGGTATGTCCACACTTCTTGGTAGGCTAACCTGCGGGTCCGCAGCTTATCATAGGATCACTTGCGGGTATCTTATTTTCTTCCATTCTGAGAGGATGATCATTAATCTTTGCTACTGGCATGTTGCACTATGATCTGTCACCTGTATGAGTTGCCATCAAGGACAACACTTGTCTCATAATGCCAACAATCTCCCCCTTTGGACTTGATGGTAAAGATGACTTGTCATACTTAAAGACTATTGTTTGATTCCTTTGCACTGTCATGTATTCTATCATATCTGATATCTCTTCTTGTAGATTCATCTGATTATATATAGGTGAGATGTTCTTCTATGAGTAGGTTGCCATCAAGTATAGCACATGCATCATAATGCCAACAATCTCCCCCTTTGGACTTGATGGCAACAATACCAACTCACTCTCCCCCTTTGACATCAAGGGCAAAGGGCGGACCAAGATATGCTCTTTCCTTGTTATGCATTCCACTGTCCATACTCCCCCTGAGTACCTGCTGAAATCTCTGAATGAGCTCCCCCTTTGTATATGCCAAGGTGTACCACTCTGTCCATGCTTCCTCTGAGTACATGCTGAAGTCTCCGCTCTGCTGAAGTGTGATGTTCATGCTCCCCCTGACTATAAGCAAGCTCAGCAAAAAGGTGTTCTACAAGAACATGACTCTATACATCATACGTGACATTCCTAGCACCAAATACTCATACATACATCCATCTCCCAACCAAGTGGGGATATACCAGAAAATGACAACCAAGTACATTACATCATTCATCCCAGGCATAGTGGGGAAACCAACATAGGTCGTTACATGACCTTAATATGACTGAAATATTTCATCAAATGACTACAATAGATAGAGACACACTATTACATCATGAGACTTGATATGACCTTTACATCGAATGATATACATGACATTTATAACAGAGACCAAACACCTAAATAAAATCATGATAAACATCAGCAACGACATTGTATGATCTGCTCCATAGCATCTGTCACCAACAACTTGTATTAGTGCCTGAATCATCAAGGTATGTCCGTATCAACTCATCCTTTTGAATAGAATTCTGTATATACATAATCATTCTATCATATGTGAGAAACACCATAGCCATCCAGATTTGCATGAACCAAGTATCATCAATTGGGAATATCTGAATCATCATATAGGTAGGAACTCATCATCATCATATCTCCAACAATGCAACTTTGAATAATCATCTGCGTATCCAGCCAATAATCCTCTTCCATACGTGTGCCAAGAACAACAGGAATCCTGCATCATAATTGTAATATATGATCTTTATGCATATGATGACAACAACATATGAGTGACTCATCATCAAGTAAAGAAGGTGTGAATACAAACTATGTACTTCTCCTTATCCTTATTAAGATCACCATGTAAGCACCATTAGAGAATCAACCACAAATCTGATCTAAATATCAACTATGTAACCCCAAGAATCATCTGAACAACTCATAACCATATCATAGCAAGATGAATTATTTAACCATATAAGCATCATCACCAAGGACTATTAACCATTATGCCAATAATGCATTAAAAGCATATGCTCCCCCTAAACCTGTGCCATCTTGTTTACTGTCAGATATGATCATGCATATCAGCAAGAAGTATCAAGTCATCATCATTATCAAGTTAGAAACAAAACACTTCTAACCATCAAGTCATTTCCATACATCATCAGCAAATTGTAACCATTATCAAATAGCGCAAATAAACCAAATCATAACTGATCCTTTTCCTGAACTTGTCCCTACTGTCTTTCCTCAAACAATCATATACGCGACTATGCCATAACCAAATCGCGTATATACGTGACTTCTCTTTAAGAAACTTGCATATGAGATTTAGGATACTGAAGTTTTACACTTCCAGCTCCCTCTGATTATGTTATGTCTGTATGTTGTGCTGTGCCGCCTCTTTTTGACTGTACTTCTTTCTTCTTCCACATCTTCAAGTGTCATGATGATGTTTTCTCCTTTTGGTATGATTCCCATACTTTGTTCCTGCATTCCTTAGTTATATGTCCAAGCTTGTTACAAGTGTAATATCTTACATGTCTCATATTTCTTCTATAGCAATCAACAACTCTGTGACCAAACATATTGCAAGTAAATCAATATCCATTAAAGTACCTTGAATGTGATGATCTTTCTACATGAAGGTCTTGAAACCTTCTTCTTCTACATATGGCTGCAACATGTCCAAGATTATGACATACATAACATTCAACATTATTCATAGGAGGAGTAAAAGATTTTCTTTGAAGAATTTCTTTCCTTGGTTGATGATGAGATTGACTTTTCATCTCCTTGTTGAGAATTTCGGATTTTGCATTAAAGTCCATTGTCTTACTTTGTGAACTAGATTCACCTTCAATAGATTCATGAAAACCAAGACCAGTTTTGATAGTAGGAGACATTTGACTATTAATAATATCATCCAAGATTTTAGTACTATCTTGAAATCGTAAGAGCTTATCCTTTTCTTCTAATTTATCTTTTAGAATATTAACCTCAACTGAAATGTTGCTCTTACCCTTTTCCAAAGATATCTGCTTCTTCACGTTCTCTTCAGCATTTCTTTCATCTTCCAACTGACATCTTAGATTGAGAATCTCCTTTTCTTGTTCTTCATTCAGATCCTGCTGCATTTGATGAATTCTGAAGGCACATTCCAGCTAAGATTTTAAACTGATGACTTTGTTTTCTTGTTTTTCAATATCTTGGAGTAGATATTTATTCTGCTTCTTTGATTCTTCAAGATCTTCTTTTATCAAGCAGATCGTGGCTTCAAGATTTTCATAATAATTGGATCTGTCTCTGAGTTTCTTAATGGTTGTGCTTCTTTCATTGACTTCATGTCTTAGAGATGTTGCTTCATCCTGCAACTTTTGATATTTGTCCTTGAATAACTTCCTTACCTTGTTTCCTTCCTCTAGTTGGGCTTTTAGCAACTTTTGATATTTGACCTTGAATAACTCTAGTTGGGCTTTTAGTTTGGTAGCTTCTTCTTTGGAGTCATATTCCCTTTTGTTCAATAGATACTGTTGATCTCTGATTTTGTCTAAAAGCCTTTTAAATTCTGCCTCTATTTGATATATTTCTTGTTCACCCATAAGAGAAAATTCAGTTGTTTCGCTATCACTTTCATTTTTTTCAAATGGATAGATAGCTGGAACATCAAAGGATAGCAAATTCATACCTGATAGTTCATCTTCATTCTGAAATGATTCTGAATCTGAAGAGCTTCTTACACCTAATCCCCAATCGATTCTCCCACTGTCATAGTTCTTTTGAGATGTCTTATTCTGCTTATGTGCTTTCTTCTTAAGCTTCTTTCCCATTGTTCCACAGATCTCCTTCAAGCGATCAAGCTTCTACAAAAGGACTTGCTCTGATACCAATTGTTGGCAATAATACTGAGAGGGGGGGATGAATCAGTATTATCACATCAATAAAACTTTTTCATTTCCATATTCAGATTCATATATGCTACTTCCATAACTTCTTATGATTCAGTTAGTTGATCCTTAATGAGTGCATTAGAACATTATCAACCATATTAACAGTAAACATGTGCAGTAAAATAGAACAGATGATCATACATAAGCCACACACATGAACACCATGATATAAGGTGGAAACCCAATGTGGGTGAAAACCACCTGCTACAATTTGTCTCTATCTTCTTTCAATTAGAAACTTCTTCTTACAATTGTACTAGTGTAGTCCTTTACCAGTACGCAGGCTACAACCTGCAGAGAGCTACACCCCTCTCTCGTTTTCCAGACTCTCTTGGAAGGGAGCTACAACCCCCTTAGCTCTTGCATTAGCCAAGATACTAGTACATAGGTGCTAGGCTACAGAAGGCTACAACCTTCTCTTTATTCCAGGGACCACGTTTCATAAATTTTTAGACTAGATCCATGAACATCAATCAATCATCAAGAATTTCTGCATCAAACTATCTCCTTTTCACCAATTAGCACTTAATCAAGTAGACACTTCTCTGACAGCTGTATCCAAATCACAGTAACTGTAACCACACACCAAATCTAAACCCAGAACAAAAAAATACTATCATTCAAGCTTAAAGATTAAGACTCATCAATAGAACTTATCCTTCTCCTTGCGCTCAGGTTCCTTCTTTATTCAGATCCAGATCTGCACCATAACCCAATCACAGTATTCCAGATCTAGCACTTTATCAGATATTCAATAACAATTAAGATGATGCTTTGCCAAATGATCTCCTTCCCCTTTTATAGTCTTAGGCCTTTCACAATACCACGGTCCAAAACCATAATAACACAATACCATGAACCCAATACTTGGGATCAACACTTTTGGGTGCAATACCACGGACCAAAACCATAGGATCAAAAAAATGTCGGACCAATACCATGAACCAATCATGAAAGTGCATGAACTTTTCTCCACATGAAATAAACTTTTTCTCCACATAAAAGTGCGTGAAATTTTCTCCACATGAAATAAAATTTTTCTCCACATGAAATAAGTTTTTTCTCCACAGAAAAGTGCGTGAATTTTTTTTTCCACATGAAATAAACTTTTCTCTGCATAAAAGTGCGTGAACATTTTCTCCACATGAAATAAACTTTTCTCAGCATAAAAGTGCATGAACTTTTCTCCACATGAAATAAACTTTTCTCCGCATAAAAGTGCGTGAACATTTTACATGAAATAAACTTTTCTCTACATGAAAGTGCGTGAACTTTGCTACACTATAATTTATCATCTGAGATGAGTGGGTTGCCATCAAGTACAACATATGTATCATAATGCCAATAATATCCCCCTTTGGACTTGATGGCAACAACAACCAATCACTCTCCCCCTCTGATATCAGGGGCAAAGGGAAAACCATGATAATCTCTTTCCTAGAGAAACATTCTGCTACCCATACTCCCCATGAGTACCTGCTGAAATCTCTGCTCTGCTGAAGTGTGTTGTTCATGCTCCCCCTGACTATAAGCAAGCTCATTTAGATCAACAACCCTGATTTCCTTCTATTCTTTCTCTGCCTTCACTCCACCTGAAACCAACAACAGCTGTGAACTAGAACGAAAAGATTATAAGGTAATGCCAATAATGCATCATTATAAGTTTATCTGCTCCCCCTGAACCTGTGCCAGATGGTCTCTGTCAAACCCATATCAGACTATATTCAACCAAAGCCTGTCCCTAATGATATCCATCAAGCCTCCATATACGCAACTATCTCTGCAAAAACCGGCGTATGTACGCGGATCCTCCTCAGGAAACTCGTGCACAACCATTTTTCTCTAAAATAGACAATTTTTAATAGCAAGATGATGCATCAACTACTCCGAGCTTCTGTCTGAGGTATTCAGATGTCTACATGGGCAGTGGTTTGGTGAGTATATTAACAACTTGTTCGTTAGAGGGAACATATTCCAACTTGACCTTTTTTTCCAACACTTGTTCCCGGAGAAAGTGGTACTTGATCTGTATGTGCTTGGCCTTTGAATGCATGACTTGGTTCTTTGAAATGCTTATTGCACTTGTATTATCACATAGGATGGAGATAGGTGGCGTACAAGTGATTTGAAAATCCTGCAAAGTTTGCATCATCCAAACGAGTTGAGTGCAGCAAGATGCAGCAGCCACATATTCTGCTTCAGCTGTAGATAGAGCAATCAAACTTTGTTTCTTGCTGAACCAAGATACTAATATGGAACCCATAAAGAATGCACCACCACTTGTGCTTTTTCTGTCATCCACACTTCCAGCCCAATCTGCATCTGTATAAGCATGAAGAGTGAGATCTGTATCTCTTGGATACCATAAACCATAGTTTTGAGTTCCTTGAAGATACTTGAAAATTCTCTTTACTGCTTGAAGATGGGTTTCCTTAGGATTTGCCTGAAATCTTCCAACTATTCCCACTGCATGCATGATCTCTGGTCAGGTATCTGTTAAATAAAGTAGACTTCCAATCATGGATCTATAGGTTGGTTGATGCACTGCTACTGACTCATCATTTGCACTGAGACTGCATCCTGTAACCATAGGGGTACATACTGGTTTCGAATCTTCCATGCCATACTTCTTTAAAATTTGCTTGAGGTACTTGGTTTGAGACAAGAAGATACTGCCTTCATTTTGTTGGATTTGCAATCCAAGAAAGTATGTCAGTTTTCCAAGCAAAGACATTTCGAATTCTTTCTGCATCACCATGGCAAAGCTTTGACTCATAGCTTCTACACTGCTGCCAAAGATAATATCATCTATATACACAACAAGTATTAGCAATTTGTCATTTTCAATTTTTATATAGAGATTGCTATCTGCCGATCCTTTTGAAAATCCTTGTTGATGAAGATATTTGTCCAAACGATAGTACCAAGCCCTTGGAGCCTGTTTAAGACCATAGAGAGCCTTTTTTAATTTGCATACAAGATTTGGATCATTCCCAAGAATGAACCCATCTAGTTCCTCAATGTACACTTCATCTTCTAAGTCTCCATTCAGAAAAGCTGATTTCACGTCCATTTGAAATACTTTGAACTTTTGAAAGCTTGAGAGAGCAAGGAACATTCAAATGGCCTCAAGTCTAGTAACAGGAGCAAAAGTTTCTTCAAATTCTATTCCTTCTTGTTGAGCATACCCTTTACAAACAAGTCTGGCCTTCTTTCTAATAACTTCCCCATTTTCATTCAACTTGTTCTTGAAGATCCATTTTTTTCCTATGACATTCTTATCTTTTTGTTTAGGAACCAACTCCCAAGTGTTGTTCTTTTCGATTTGTTCAAGTTCTTCTTCATCCATTGCCTTGACCTAGCATTCATATTTGCAAGCTTCTCTTACATTTTGTGGTTCAGTGGAGGAGAGTAATGCCAAATAGCTTGAAGCTTCTGCAATTGTTCTTCTTGTTTGTATGCCAGCCTCCTTTTGCCCAAAAATTTGTGATTCTGGATGATTCTTTTGAACATACCTAGAAGGAGTCTTTTCTTCTATCCTTATCTGCTCCTTTGGCTCCTCATGGGTTTCTTCTTCATAGTTTTCTTCTTCATCATCAGTCTGATTTTGAGGGTAGTCTTCATCCTCTTTGATATTTTCATAATTTACTTGCCTAGGAATGTATCCTTTTTCATCAACCACTACATCAATGCTATCAACAATTCTTCCAAGTCTTTTATTGTAACACTTATATTCTTTGCTGTGGGGAGAATAACCAAGGAGAATGCCTTCATCTGCTCTAGGTTCAAGTTTGCCAAGATATTCATCATTATTCTTAATATAGCATTTGCTTCCAAAAATTTTGAAATGCTTTACCAAAGGAGTCTCACCATACCAAAGCTCATGAGGAGTTTGAGTGTTGTTTACTCGGACATTTGTTTTGTTGAGAATAACAACCGCAGCAAAATCAGCTTCACCCCAGAAGCTTACGGGAGTTCCAGACTCATAAAGCATAGCATGAGCCATTTGTTGAACTATTTTGTTCATCCTTTCCACCACTCCATTTTGCTGAGGAGTCCTAGTTGTAGAGAATTCCCTTCTTATTCCATGTTCTTCAAAGAAATCGAAAAATTCATTTGAGGTAAACTCCCCACCTCTGTCAGACCTAGGGCACTTAATTTTGTGATCTGATTCATTTTCAGCCAAGGCTTTGAAAGATTTGAATTTTTCGAATGCTTCATCTTTATGCTTCATAAGTCCTAACCAAACCATCCTGGAGAAGTCGTCAATGAATAATATAAAGTATTCTTCTCCTCGAGGTGACCTTGTCCTAAATGGACCACATACATCTGTATGGACTAGCTCAAGAGGCCTGCTAGCTGATCCTTCCTTCTCAGGGAAGTTAGTTATGGTTTGTTTACCAAACTGACATGATTTGCATATAGTGTTGTCTGGAATTTTGATATCTAGAAGACCAAGCACTGCCTGGTATCTGCATGCTTTCCTTATTTGTGAGGAGCTTAGATTCCCCAACCTCCGGTGCCATAACCAGTGTTCATCATCCTTGCTCAAATAGCATTGTTGTTGTCCTTCTTCAAATATGTATAAATTATTTGGAGTTCTTCTGCCTTTGATCATTGTTTCTCCTGTATCAAGATCACGAACACTACACCCATTTGATCGAAATAATACCTCGGTTCCTTGATCGCACATCTGAATGACACTTAGTAGATTATGCTTCAAGCCATCAACACACAAAACATTTCCAGCTTTGACCTTTTCTTTCAATTGAGCAGTGCCTTTTCCTTTTATGATTGCAGGGGTATCATTTCCAAAGAAACTTTCTTTCCCTTTTCTAAAACACTATATGATTCAAGTTTTTCTTTATCACCTGTCATATGCTTTGAACATCCACTATCAATGTACCATTGATTTTCTTGTCCTTCTGCATATAAAGCTATCCCACATCTTTCTGGTTGCGGTTCCTTCATTCTCCATGTTTTGGCACTTGAGGTTTGTTCCTTCTGAGTTGTCTTCCAAAACCTGCTCCTGCATTCAGAATCTTCATGACCAAAATTATTACAAATGGAACATTCAATTTCATTTTCAAGGGCGAAAAAGTTTTTATAGGTCCTCTTCGTGATTGCAGGCATACTTCTTTGTTTTTGAGCTTCTCTAGTCATGATTGTCTTATAGGAAACACATTGAGCTGCTTTGTGACCAAAGTTATGGCAAGAGAAACATTGGCCATTGAAGAAATTCCTGCGATTATCATCCAACCGATTATAGTTTCTACTGACATCCATTCTTTAAGAAAATTGGGAAGATTTTACCTATGGTTGGTTGTAGCTTCTGTTTGTCCTTAAGGTAGCATGCCCCCGATTTTCTTGATAGTCTTTGTTTGTTCTTGAGTAAGACTGTCCTCGATTTACTTGATGATTTCTATTAGGCCTTTGCTCACTCCTTCTTGTTGCATCAAGATAACTTTTGGAGGTGGAAGCTTGAGATGCTTCTCCATTATACCCCAGACCTGTCTTGATTAGAGGGGAACGATGCACATTGATAATCTCATCCAGAGTTTCAGATCCTTTAACAAATTTGAGATTAAGAGCCTTTGTTTTCTCAATTTCTTTTCCAAGGCCAACAATTTCACATTCTAACTTCTCAAGAGATTTTTCCTTTTCATCAAGTTGACATTGCAGAGTATCAATGATCACATTCCTTTCTTCTAAACATGTTTTGAGTCTAGAAATCTCTTCATAAAATCCATCTACATCTATAGCATCCATGTAATCATCATCTTCAAAGGCCATTAAAAGTTTATAGTGATTACCTCATTCATCTTCATCGCTATTTGATAGTCCATCACTATCTTCATGAGTGTAATAGCTTTTCTTATTTCCATTCTGTTTCTTGTTCCATCTAACAGGTTCCTTCCCCTTGTCAATCTTATCCTTATGAGGACATTTGGCAGCATAGTGACCTAATCTTCCACAAGCAAAACATTTGAAAGGTAACTTACCTCTGAATCTTCCAGTGCCCCGTTGAAGATTTCTGACAAAATTCTTCTTCTTCTTCTGACACGTGTCCTGACTCATAGTACTCTCCTTTGCCTGAAGCCTTGAAGGCAGCTACTCTCCTGTCTGACGGACCTCCTTTCCTCATTTCATAAGCAGTTAGAATTCC
>APFE030025627.1:39084-55224 GCA_000404065.3 Pinus taeda | reverse complement strand
ACCTGCAGAGAGCTACAACCCTCTCTCGTTTTCCAGACTCTCCTGGAAGGGAGCTACAACCCCCTTAGCTCTTGCACTAGCCAAGATACTAGTATGTAGGTGCTGGCCTACAGAAGGCTACAACCTTCTCTTTCTTCCAGGGACCGCGTTTCATAAATTTTTCAGACCTGATCCATGAAAATCAATCAATCATGAAGAATTTCTACATCAAACAATCTCCTTTTCACCAATTAGCACTGAATCAAGTAGACACTTCTCTGACAGCTGTATCCAAATCATAGTAACTGTAAACACACACCAAATCTAAAACAAGAACAAAAAATACTGTCATTCAAGCTTAAAGATTAAGACCCATCAATAGAACTTATCCTTCTCCTTGCGCTTAGGTTCCTTCTTTATTTAGATCCAGATTTGCACCATAACCCAATCACAATATTCTAGATCTAGCACTTTATCAGATATTCAATAACAATTCAGATGATACTTTGCCAAATGATCTCCTTCCCCTTTTATAGTCTTAGGCCTTTCACAATACCACGGTCCAAAACCATAATAACGCAATACCATGAACCCAATACTTGGGATCAACACTTTTGGATGCAATATCATGGACCAAAACCATAGGATCAAAAAAATGTCGGACCAATACCATGAACCAACCATGAAAGTGCGTGAACTTTTCTCCACATGAAATAAACTTTTTCTCCACATAAAAGTGCGTGAAATTTTCTCCACATGAAATAAACCTTTTCTCCACATAAAAGTGCGTGAACTTTTTTTTTACATGAAATAAACTTTTCTCCGCATAAAAGTGCGTGAACTTTTTCTCCACATGAAATAAACTTTTCTTCGCATAAAAGTGCATGAACTTTTCTCCACATGAAATAAACTTTTATCTTCATGAAAGTGCGTGAACTTTTCTGCACTATAATTTATCATCTGAGATGAGTGGGTTGCCATCAAGTACAACATATGTATCATAATTTCAACATTCTTTTGTCATCACTTGACTTTGAAAATTAATTCTTGTCAATACTATATTGTAGATAGATGTTTGTAGTTGCTTCAGGTCCCTTTGACGTTAATTTTATTCATGTCCCTTCTATATATGTTAATGATGATGTTTTCAGGTCCCTTCTGATACTTGTTGATGATGTTTGTTTAAGGCCCCTTCTGATACTTGTTGATGATGTTTGTTTAAGGTCCCTTCTGATAAACAATTACTTGATATCAAACCATTGAATGGTTTGTTGATTTATTATGAATCTTCCCCCTCTTGCTTATCTTGAGACTTGTCTTCAAATCTTTTAAGTTTTGGAGAATGATCCTATAAAAACAAAAATGGAAAGAAAAACATTAAAAATAATTCATATTAGCCAAAAATGTTGGTTTTCCGATATGAATTCGACTTTGTATCATGCCAATATCCTGGATTTTCACAAACAAACTCTTTTATTATTTTTTAGCTTTTTATTTTTATTTTTCTGGAAGTAGGGAAGGCATATTTCTATGCTTTTCCAATTCTTCTATATCATTGTCTTCTGAAATTTTTTTCAAAAATTCTTCTCTGTTTATAGGCTTACGATAAACTTTTAGTCTATGGCCATTAACCAAAAAAGAATTTGTTGCTTCATTAATTGTCTTTATCCTTACTGCTCCATTGTTAAAGAGTTATTCTATTTCATATGGCCCAAGCCAATGAGTAGTAAATTTTGCTTTGAAATCTTTGAACTTAGAGTCGAAAAGTAGTGCCCAGTCTCCTTTATGAACGATTTTGTTTTTAATGAATTTGTCATGCCATTTTTTCCTTTGTTGTTGAACTAGAGATGTGTGTTCCATAGCTTGTTTTCTGATCTCATCTATTTCATTGAGTTGCATTATCGTCTGTTGTTGTGCTTCTGTCAAGTCCAGTACCAATTCTACTGCAAGTTTATAGTAGGGATCTCAAATTCAATTGGCAATAAGACTTATTTTCCATAAACAAGCTTATATGGGCTAAATCCAGTAGTATTTTTTCATGTTATCCTATAAGACCATAGTGTTTCATTTAGCTTCCCTGACCAATCTTTTCTATGCATGTTCACTGTCTTTGTCATGATGCTCTCAAGTGCTTTGTTTGTTGATTCAAATTTTCGATTTCCTTGTGGGTGGTATGGAGTTGATTTCCTATACTTAATCTTGTATTTCATTGTTAGGTCTCGAACAAGCTTCAAGGTGAACTGTGTACCTTGATCTGTGACAATTTTCCTTGGAACTCCATATCTTACAAATATTTCTTGATAAAGAAAAGAAACTACTTCAATTTCTATTGCTTTTCTCATTGCTTTAGCCTCTTCCCAATTTGTTACATAGTCAGCACATACTAGGATGTACTTCTTACCATTTGATGGTGGGTTGATAGGACCCACAAAGTCAAGAGTCCATTGTTCAAATGGCTCTATGAGTATTTGCGGATTCAATGGCATTTCACCTAAAACTACAGGTCTATCTATTCTTTGGAAGCTATCACATCTTTTAGCATAAGTCTTTGAATCTCTAAATAGTGATGGCCAATAGTAGCCTTGATTTAAGACCTTGTATGTTGTCCTCTTCCCTGCAAAATGACCACCACATGGTTTGTCATGACATGCTTTTAGAATATCAATGATTTCATTTTCTCTTATACATTTCCTAATTAAAAGACCAGGTCCTGTATAGAAAATGTCTCCATTAATCCAAGTGTATCTTGAATTATATCTAATTATTTCCTTTTTTTGTTTGCTAATGAAATGAGATGGTAATATTCCAGATGATATATAATTAGCTATATCTACAAACCATGGGGTTTTACTTGTTATAGAAAATAGATGCTCATCAAGGAAGGTATTTGAGATAGGTATAAGCTCATCAGAAGAATGAAGTCTTGATGGAAAATCTGCTACTTGGTTATCTCTCCCTGGTCAATCTAAAACAATGATATTAAATTATTGCATTAATAACAACCATCTAGTGATTCTGTCATTGGTAATTGTTTTTTTCATTAGATATTTAATGGTTGAATGATCTGTATGGACATATACTTGATAACTTTTTATATAATGCCTAAATTTATTAACTACATGGACAACAACTAGTATTTATTTTTCAGTTACTGTGTAGGTAATTCTGTTGGAGTTAAATTTTTTCTTATGAAATAAATGGCATAGTTAAACTGATTTTGTTTTTGTCCTAGAGATGCTCCTATTGTTGTATCTAATGCATCAGTAAATATATGGAATGGTAATGACCATTTGGTCCTTTGAGAATGGGTGCTATAGACAAGTTTTCTTTCAATTTTTCAAATGCATTTTGACAATCCATAGTCCATTGAAACTCAATGTCTTTTGCAAGTAGTTTGAACAAGGGTAAAGCTATTTTACTGAAGTTTTCAATGAATCTTTTGTAGTAGCCTGCATATCCCAAGAAAATTCTTACTTCTTTCTGTGTTTTTGGTGGCATTAAGTTTACAATGACTAGTATCTTTGCTGGGTCTACCTTAATTCTAGAAGAAGAAATGTGGTGTCCCAACACTATCCCTTCAGTTAACATCATAAAACATTTTTCATTGCTGAAGGATAAATTTGTCTCTATACATCTTTTTAGAATTTTTTCAAAATGATTTAAACAATCATCAAATGCATTTCCATAAACAGTAAAATCATCCATGTAAACTTCAACACATTCATGTATAATATCTGCAAAGATAGTTAAGACTGCTCTTTGAAATGTAGCAGGTGCATTACATAGTCCAAAAGGAAGAACATTGTAGGCATATGTACCCCATGGACAAGTAAATGTGGTTTTATCCTAATCCTCTAATGTTATCTTGATCTGATTATATCCACTAAATCCATTAAGAAAGGAAAAGAACTTTTTCCCTGCTAATGAGTTTAGTACTTAATCAATGAATGGTAGTGAGAAATGATCTTTTAATGTTGCTTTGTTTAGTTCCCTATAGTCTACACATATTCTCCATTTTCCATTTTTGTTTGGTGCCACAACTAAAGGAGGAACCCATTGACTATTAGAGATAGGGTAGATAAATCCTACCTGTAATAGTTTCTGCAATTCTTCTTTCACTATCCCTTTTATCATTGGATTCATTCTTCTTTGTAGTTATCTTACTAGCTTGATTGTTTCATCTGTGTAAATGTGATGGATACATGTTTTAGGATGGATTCCTTGCATGTCTATATAGTCCCAGGCAAAATCTTTTGAATATTTCTGTAATAATGCAATTACTTGTTGTTCTTGTGATGATTGTAGATTATTACCAATATTTAGATTCGTTCCCGGATTGGTTTCAATAGTTTTTCTTTGAGAATTTGTAATTGAGTTGATAGGAAAAATGTTTTCAAATGAATTCTGCAATGATTAAATAGTACAATTTTCCTAAAAAACATTGATTTAAAAGATGATTTGCAACTTCATATTGTCTTATTCGTAATTGTTCAGAAATATCAGGGTCTGAGATAAAAAGGTCTATTAGATCCTCATTTTCTTCATCTTCTCTAAAATTAAAGGCTTGATTAATGCTTGAAATAGGCTAAGTATTTTCTTGTTCATCATCAGGCCATGATAGTAAAGAAGGAGATTGACCAGGAGGATAGAGTGTAATATGTTTCCTTTCATCTCCATGTGCTATGATCATGCTTCCTGATCTGCATCCAATGAAGGCATATGCTGTGGCTAACCATGGTATGCCAAGAATTAAAGGGTGGCCTTCTAGATTTGTTTTTGGTTGCAAGATCAAAAAGTCTACAGGGTATTCCCATGAATCTAAAGAAACAATGATGTCTTCAAGTATTCCTTTCACTACAACTTCAGATCTATCTGCTAGTTCTAAAATTGTAGTAGTAGGTCAGATATTTGGAAATTTTAAATACTTCATAGTTTCTGTTGTCATGACATTTATAGTAGTTCATAGATCAATTAAAGTTTTAGGAACTGAAAAATTATTGATTGAAATGGCAACCATAGGTATCCCAAGATCAATATATTTTTCAATTGTTGTTTTTGTAGACATGAGACTAGCTAATTTACTAATGACTTGAATTGTGAGTGGATCTCTTTTCTTTTTATCAGTTTGCTTAATGCATAATTCCTTTATTGTTTTTCTATAAATTAGAATTTCCTTAATGGCTTGCAACAAAGGAATTTTGACATAAGCATTATGTAACTCATCTATAATATCACATTTAGCAATAGAAATTGATGGTTTATGATCCATTAACCTTTCTGGGAAAGGTGGTGTTTGAGTCATAATTGTTTTATTTTTCTGAATTTGATTCCGTTAATGGCAGAAGTTTCCTCAAACACATAATTTTATTAATCAGAAAAAAACAATTACATATTTGATTTTACAAGAGCTTACACCCGAACAACAAAACACTCTTACAATGAGCTATTTATAAGCTCAATGTCCTAACTACCTCTAATTATGGATCACTTATTAAATAACAAGTGTCCACTTACAATAAATGCTATTCAAAACAACTAGCTAACAAATATCCTAAAATAGAGCCTATGATACGACACATTTGGAGAGTCATATCTTGTTACGGCAATATACTAATTCTAAATGTCTCCATTAAATAATTAAATATTCTAGAATAATAATTATTAATTTAATATCTTAAATTAATAATTATTTTATTCCAACTTTATAACCTATGATAATATTTTATTTTTGGATCATCTAGCATTCCTTCCTATGATCCAAAGATACATTACAACAGATACCAAGTTCATCCCTGAACTTAGTAAATTTTATTCTGCCAAGCAGTTTCGTGAAAATGTCAGAGATTTGATCTTCGGAAGGACAATAAACTGGCTTGAGGACATCTTTGGTAATGAGAGATCTGATATGAAGATACTTGGTATCCACATGCTTTGTCTTTGAATGAAAAACTAGGTTCTTGGCAAGTTTGATGGTTGACTCGCTGTCAATGAATAATGACGTAGCTTTTGCCTGAGAAATGCCCAAGTCCTGCAAAATTCTGCGCAACCAAACAATTTTACATGCCGCTTCCCATGCTGAAATGTACTCTTCTTCTGCTGAAGAAGTGGCTATTGTAGCTTCTTTCTTACAACTCCAAGATACTGCTGCTGACCCCATATTCATTAAATAACTTGATGTTGTTGCTCGATCATCAATACTTCCAGCAAAGTCGGCATCTGAATATCCACCAAGTACAAATTTTTTAGTCTTTGTGTAAAGAAGACCAAAATCTTTTGTTCCTTGGATATATCGAAGAACTCTTTTGGCTGCATTCCAGTGGTTTTCTCGTGGTTCCTGCATAAAACGTGAAAGAATACTGACTGCATAAGATAGATCAGGGCGAGTATTTGTCAAATAAATCAAGCTTCCAATCAAGTTTGTAAGTAGTACTGTCCACCTTTCCCCCCTTCAAATTTTGAAAGTTTCAAGTTTTGCTCCATGGAGGTAAGAATGGGCTTGCAATCCTACATTCCAAATCGTTGAAGAACGTCTGCTGCATACTTACTCTGAGAAATGAAAATATGATGTGGACATTGGAAGACTTCAACTCCAAGATAGTAGTGAAGTAATCCCAAATCTGTCATCTTAAAACCTGCATGTAACTCCTTTTTCACTTGTGCAATATGATCATCATGGTTTCCAGTAATGTTCAAATCATCTACATACATAACAAGAATTACCAGATATTTTCCCTGTTGTCGCACATACAAAGTATCATCAGATTCACTTTGTTGAAAACCAACTTTCTTAAGATATTCATCCATATTTGCATACCAAGCTCAGGGAGCTTGTTTTAACCCATATCAAGCCTTGATCAATTTGCAAACTTTATGTTCTTGCCCTTCAATTTCAAAAACTGGTGGTTGTGTCATATACACTTCTTCCTATAAATCCCCATTAAGAAAAACATTTTTCACATCCATTTGATGAAATTTCCATCCTTTCTAAGCAGCCAATGCAAGTGTTAATTGGATGGTGTTCCATTTAGCTGTAGGAGCAAAAGTTTCCTCATAATCAATGCCTTCCTGCTGCGCAAAACCTTTTGCGACAAGTCATGCTTTATACTTTTCAAGTACTCCCTTTTTATTATACTTAATTCTGTAATCCTATTTCATCCTATGGGTTTAACATTTTGTAGACAATCAACAAGTTTCCAAGTGTTGTTATCAATTACTGCTTGATATTCTTTAACCATAGCCTTTGCCATTCTTTATGTTTTACAGCTTCTTTGTATGTGGAAGGTTCAGTAGAATAATTTGCTATCAAGGAAAAATTGCCGTCACTTCTATGTGACTTTCTGGTCCCTGTTTTATTCTGCTCATCAAGCTTTACATCTTTCAAAAGTTGAACTGCCCATTTTGGTAGTTGATGCTCAATTGTTTGAGATTCTGAAAAGTCTCCATCATTGTAAAGAGGATTAATATAAACTGATGTTCATCGATCAATTGGAGAGTCTGGAGGTGGAGAATCACTGTCAAAAGAACTAATGCTGCTTGGAGATGTGGATGAATTGCTAGAAGATCCAGATGGTGTTGTTGAAGTAGATGGACCAGATGAATCACCTTCAGAAGAAGGAAAATCAAGTTCATACCAATTTGGTGAATTTGTTTGACTTTGTGTATTTCCTTTTCTTCGACTGCCTTTAGTTTCTAACTTTTGAAGAAGACTTTTTATTTCTTCAACACTCTTACTCTCTGTTTCATAAAAAATTACATCCCTGCTCATAATAAATTTTCCATTGGTCAAAAGATGGTACCCTTTCTTCTCATCAGAATAGCCAATCATTGTGCATTTTAAACTTCTTGAGTCAATCTTAGTTCGTTTTTTCTTTCGGAATCTAAAAGCTCTAAGATGTTTAACTTGAGGTTTGAAACCAAACCAAGCTTCATAAGGTGAGATTCCATCTAAAGAAGCAGTTGGAGACTTGTTTCTTAAGTAGACAGCTGTATGTATTGCTTTTGCCCAATATGTTGGACTTAACCTCTTGAAAGTTAACATGGATCTCACCATTCCTAACAAGGTGCGATTCACTCTTTCGACTACTCCATTTTGTTGTGGAGTGTAAACATTTGTAAGATGTCATCTTATGCCATTTTCACTACAATAAGTTTTGAATTCATTTGAAGTTAATTCTCCCCCATTATTTGTCCTGAGAGTACCGATCTTTTCTTTGAATTCATTTTCAACAAGTTGGCGAAAAATTTTAAACTTTTCAAATGCTTTTGACTTTTGATTTAAGAAATAAACCCAATTCATTCTATTGAAATCATCAATGAATAGTAAGAAATATTTGCAACCACTAAATGAAGTTTGTAGTGGTCCACAAACATCACTGTGAACTAGTTGTATCCGCCTGTTTGCACGCCATGAACTTGTTGGAAAGCTTTCTTGATTTTGTTTTCCATAAATGCAAGCTTCACATTTTGCATTTTCCTTTTTGAAAGTGGGAAGTCCTTTAACCATCCCTTGTTTCTGCAATTGAGAAATATTATCAAAATTTAAATGTCCATATCTTACATGCCATAATCTGATAGGTGAAATTCCTGTAGTGACTGCCCGTGCAAAATCAGAATGCCTTGAAATAACCGTCCCTTTCATCCTCAACAGTTTTCCATCTTCATAACCTGTCATCACTGTTTGCAAGCTATGTTTGATTGAATTAATCTTAACTAAGCCATCTTCCATAATTACCTGATGTCCTGTTTGTCAAATCGTGACTAAAGACAAGAATTTTTTCTTAAAAGTTGGTACATACCATACATTGGAAATCATTTTTTCTCCAATGCCAGGGAGAAAAACTTTAACTGTTCCTTTTCCATAAGGAGTATGTTTTGTATCATCTTCAAGAAAAATGGAATTAAGTTGGCAATCTTGAAAATTCCAAAAAAAATCACATCAACAAGTCATGTGCTATGTTGCCCCTAAATCCAAGATCCACACATCTCCATAATCACTTCTAAGACAGGATGAAAGTTGTAATGCCAGCGTGGAAGTAAAAACATATTCTGAGTTATCATCATCTTGATCATTTGCAAATTGAGCTGAGTGCTGATGAAACTTGGAAATTTTATTAAGAGAAATTCGACAATCTTCAGCATAATGGCCAACTTTGTTACATCTTTGACACACAATTTGACTTACGTCTTTTCCTCTCCCTGAAGATTGTCCTTTGCCTCTGCTTTGACTTCTATTTTGAGGCTGTCCTCTACCTTGATTATTATTTCCTTGTCCTTGAAAATAGCCTCTTCCTTGATTGTTTCCTCTACCTTGAAAATTACTCTTGCTTGAACTGTTGCCTCTATTAAAGTTGTTTCCTCTGCTTTGGCTTCAACCTCGACTTTGTACAATATGTGCTGCTTGATTCTGATTGAAATTTCCTATGCCTCTATTTCTAGAACTGTTAGTTGATGATTTACTAGTGCCGGCCTCTGTGAAAAAGACATCTTCACTAACTTTCATCTTCTTACCAAAGGTTTTATCATGTTGGGTCAACATTTCACAGAGCTCATCAAACTTTAGTTTCTCTAACTTTCCAATTAATTGTAAAGTCTCCAAAAAATGTATAGGAAGAAGGAAGTCCAGTAGTTAAAATTATGACTATAAAACTATCGTCTGCTGCTGGAAAACCAGCGTTAATGATTTCCTGCCTAATATTCTTAAGTCTTGAGATATATTAAAGAACATCACCTTCTTCAGTCAATTTTTGTTGCAACAATTTTAATTGTAGATCAACTTTCTTTGATTCAGGCTGAGTATCAAAAAGGTTTTTAAAAGTTTTCAAAGAATACCATGCATTTGTAGCATTTTCTATATGGACATACATTTCATCATTGACAGAAGATTTAATGAGAGCTAAGGCTTTGGCATTCTTAACTTCCCATTTTGCTAGTGTAGCTGCATCTGTGGGTTTATTTGGCTTAATATCACCATCACATATGCCCTGCCATAATTCATTATAAATGAGAGTGCTTTCGATGAGGCGTTGCCATGTTTTATAGGATTTTGTACCTTCAAGTTTGTTGGAATCAGAAAACAAATTAATCAACTTTGACATTGTAGTGTTGAAACTTCACACCAGGAATCAAGCTTCAAAAAAAATATCAAGATGGGCAACACAACATGCAACACACGATGCAATAAAAATGATCTATCAAAGCTTAGCCTTGACCTTCGTATAGTCGTTGAAACAGGAGAAAAATGACTGAGCTTTGCACTTGGCTCTAGTCAATTTCTCAAATATTTACAAGGTAACTTTCAAAATTTGACTTTTACAACAACGCTCTTGCAAGAACTTGCTAAAAAAATTAGCCCCCCTCAAAGTAAAATTACTTTAAGTTACAATGTGATGATCCCAATTGAAAATAATAATTTTTTATTTTTTTTTAAATTACCCCACTCACTTTATTGATTCAAAAAAAAATAAGCCTTATTTCTCCATTAACATTAAGCCATTTTTTAGTTCTTTTAAACTCTCAGTAATTAAAGAACTTTATGAAAGTCTTTAGAGCAGATTTGACAAATTGCAGATATTATCTACCATTTGATATTTCAAAGGACTATGCTCAAAAACAAAGAAAGAGACTTTCCAAAGATGAAAGACAAATATTACAGTTGCTTCGATTTGGGCAATGTGTTCTGTCGGAATAAAAACTGCAGAGTATAATAGTGATTTATGTATCCACCACCAAACACTGCTTTGTTTACTGGGTACTTGAGAGTGAAATTATCTAATAAATTCCTGATTATACAATGATAAATATTTTGGAGTTCATAATTAACTCGGGCTGCAGCAGCCATGACATTTCCGAGCACCAGATCCGTAAGGGTGGAACCAAAAGCCTTCCGGATCCATGATGATAGACTGTAATAAGCAACAGTGGCTACGACACTGCTGGCAAAACGTAACAATGATTACTTTTCTGGCTACGGCAGTGCTTACTTTTCCGGCTATGGCAGTGCAGGCTACGGTGGTGCTGGTAAAACGTAACAATGATTACTTTTCTGGCTATGACAATGCTGGCTACGGCAGTGTTGGCTTACTTTTGATTTCATACTAAAATTCCATTCTTATTTGTAGGTACCATTTGCGATTTGTATGTAGTTCCTTTGCAATTTGCAATTTCTTTGATATATATAATTCAATGGCTTTATTGCCGGCTACAAGAGGAGATTTTATTCGATGACGAGCTTTAGTCTACACTTTACACTGGAAGGTGTGATTTTTGACGCAAAGCAAAATCTCCGTGAAAAACGATCATTGAATATTATACCTTCATATTCTCTTTATTTCATTTCCACAATCTCTTTGAAAGCTATCTTTAGATGTAGATAGAAGAAAATGACATTAGGTTGAATTGGGGCATCTGCAATTGCTGCTTTAGTGTGCACAGTGGCAACAGTAATTCTTATAATTGATTTTCAGATTAAAAAAAAAAAACTAAAATCACTAAAATAATAAAATTTATTTTCTTTTGAATATAAAACTGGACAATTTCCATACCAGTCATTTATTGACCAATTCAATGGAATTTTCCCAAAACTTTTAGAGCTGGAATCTCCTCCTCACATCCACTGTAACATTACTGGAACTCTGATACCACAATAATGGCAGAAGTGTCCTCACACGTAATTTTATTAATAAGAAAAAAACAATTACATATTTGATTCTACAAGAGCTTACACTCGACAACAAAACACTCTTGCAATGAGCTATTTATAAGTACAATGTCTCAACTACCTCTAATTATGGATCACTTATTAAATAACAAGTGTCCATTTACAATAAATGCTATTCAAAACAATTAGCTAACAAATCTCCTAAAATAGAGCCTAAGATACAACACATTTGGAGAGACATATCTTGTTACAACAATATGCTAATTCTAAATGTCTCCATTAAATAATTAAATATTCTAGAATAATGATTATTAATTTAATATCTTAAATTAATAATTATTTTGTTCCAACTTTATAACCTATGATAATATTTTATTTTTGGATAATCTAACATCCTTGGGTTAGATTTTTCAGATTGTTCTCATTATTCAACTTGTTCTTCTATGATTGGTGAAGAACCTTTTTGTACTTTTCCAAACCTCAAGTGGATATCTTGTATAGGAAGAACAAAATGCGTAGGAAATAATGTTGTTTCTTCCATATTATATGCTAGCCTTTCCTCTCTATTACTCGGATTTTCTACTGGCTGAGCTGGTAATTGAGTTGGTCTGGGTGGTGGTTGATTAGAATGTAGTTGAAGTTGCTGAGGTTGAGTTAGTGCAAGTATTGACTGTTGTATAAATGGCTTTGATTTAATGGATTGCTGAAATTGATGATATGGGAATGATCGTTGAGGATATGGTTGTTGATACGATTGATAAAACTGATATTGTTGAAGGTAAAATTGTTGAGGAGGTTGGGCTCCATAAGCATGTCCTCGCTAACTTTGTGAAGGTTGGTTTTGGTTTTACTGAGGAGGCCAAACCTGTCGTGGCATAGGAGTATTCCATGAATTCTGATATTGAAATTTTTGGGGAATTTGTTGAGGAAACGGTAGAGATGTACCTGTAAAACATGGTTGCCAAGCTCTTCTTGGTGCCATATAATAAAATCCTTAATTTTCTTCTATTTGACTTGCTTGCAACTCTTTTAATGTTGGACAATCGTCTATAACATGATTTTCTGTACATAGTCCATGTAGTGGCTAATCTAGGGTGCTAGATTAGACTAGATTTAATATCAACCAAGGTAGGTAAACTTAGAGGCACGTGTCTAAAGTCTATAGACATAAAAGGATCTCATCTACCTAACTAAGTGTCTACTGTGACAGGCTACAGCACTCCTTTACAGGAGATTGAAATATGTTTCCTCTCACAGCTTAACACTCAGATCATCTAATTTATCTAACTGTTCTAAAGAAACAACATGTTACTAGTCTGAGTTTTCAACCCTCTTACAAGGATATCATTCACAAAAGCTTTTTCCAACTAACACACTAAGCATTCATGAAAACCAAAAGCTCTTTTAAGCACACTGAAATTTTAAATGCATGAAAACGGAGTCCACAGAGATACTTCGAAATCTAATGAACGATCAAATCTTTTACAAGATATTGCTCAATGATCTAGCAATCGAATTCTTAAGCTATCACCATGAATATTATTTGCAAGAACTTCTAATCAAATCAATAAACTCATAGGCAAGAAAATAACATTAGACGCTATTCACACTATTCAGATTCGAAAACGCTATGGAAATGAAAAAAAAAAGTATACCAATCTCCACATAGGGCCCGTCCACGCTTCAATGACACACTTAGGAAACTTCAAGCGATGAAAACGTTAATGCATAAGCACTGTAATGGTAAAACGATGCCTGTAATTAAGTTCTGGAAATCGAAATCACATGCGAGAGCAATGTTCTGGAAATAACACATAAGAATAACAACCGTTCTGGACAATACAATACGTCGTCTTTTATTTGCTTGTCTCCTATCCTATATTTACTAACTTTCCCTCTATAATCGAATGTACATACATTGCAGATGTTTTTGTTTTTACAAAAAGAGTGATTTTTGTCTTTTCTAATCTTAACTGATTTCCAAAGCAAAATGAAATCAGTTTGGGAAACTCTAGCTTTTTGCTGCCTTTGTGACCAAAAAGGCTGGGTTTGACCAGCATTGACCATGTATCCAGGAGCTTTAGATTTGTTGTTGAATAGATATTTCACCATGTATGTATATTCCAGATCACGTTCCTATCCTTTGTTTTGATTTTCCTGCCATGCCACGTGTCACATCATAAACTATTTATAGGAAGTCATGACATCCTGTAATTTTGTTGAAAATTTCTAATTTTTAACATAAAAATTCACAAATTAAATTTAATGTAAAATAACAACTATAATGCTTTGATTAATCAATTTCAATGGACTATGAAGGGTTTATGGGAGAAAATGATAGACAAATGATGGATTTCTAGAAGAAAAGGAAGGAAATGAAATGGTACCAACACTAAGTTATAACGGAAAGAAGCAAATAGAAAAGGAGAATAGTGTAGGTTGTAGTGAAGTTAATAGAAGTGATAGAGAAATACCATGGAGGAGAAGGATTAGATCTAGGAGAGATCATTACATAAGGGTTAGAGAAGGTAAATGACAAGAAAGTATCACTAATGATGGGGGCATAAATTTGGAAGTCTTGGATATTGTATATTGAGATTAAGCTAAATAAAACATAGTTAAGATATTAAATATAAAAATAATAAAACCATTTAAAATAAAGATACTTTATAATTCACCAAATAACTAAAAATACCATTCATATGTGGTGATGAGTATCATATATCATAATCAACACATTATTTGTAAATTCAAAATTGGTTTAAGTCAAAATTTTAAATACCAAATTATTTATTTCAATGTTTTTATTACAAAAAGCAAGCATGTGGGTGGAAATAACAATATGCAATATAAACATTATGGAAGAAGAATTTTTTTAAACACAAAACTAAATGTATCTAGAAATGTAGATGCTTTTTAACATATTTATTAAGCACAAAGAGAGATTAAAAAAAATAGATGCAAGTATTTTGAGGATTAAAAAAAATCAAGTAAAATAGATTTATATTAATATAAATAATATGTGTTTGTATGTATACACATATTAACCCATTCGTAGTTAATAAAAAGTTTATTATTGATATTATGAATTGATTAAAAAATAATAGAAAATATATCAAACATGTTTATGACATATATTAATATTAATGTGAGATAAACATTACATTTTTTCCTATTAAATTATAAAATGTATCACTTTATCAATATAACAACCTTCATTAAAAATCAACTTAAAAAATAGCAATTAAAAATCATAACAAACCAAAAAAATGAATAAGTTGCATGTGAAAATCAAACCCAATGCCGTGATCATGGAATAAAACTTTGGGAAACTTTGATGGAATAAAGAAAAAAATTGTCCAACTTTTACTTTTCTTAAACTGTTCCCTCTAATTGCTCCTTATTCCTTTTCCTTTTATTGAGTGATCCTCACAGAGAAAGGGAGTTGTTGAAAGTGAAAAGTAATGTTTTTCTTTAATCTGTGGATCTCCTTTAGAGCATACGTAGATAATCAAGCTTCCGTTGGCAGTGGCCAAACTTATATCTAATTTACCTACCACCACATAGGCGAGGTTGTCCTTTGTAGTGGCCCATGATTCTATTGCATGTGAGTTCCAATGCTTTTGCATGCAAAGCGCTCGCTTCTAGCATTGATCTATTATATATAGAAATATATTATATAAATATATATATATTATAATATATATAATTAATATTACTATATATTTACTATATATATAGATATATATCTATATTATATTAATCTATATATATATATATATATAGTATTCTATAGTATAATATAATATATATATTATATATATATATTCATGTATGTATTAGATGTTGGCATTATGAGATAAGTGTTGTCCTTGATGTCAAACCACACAGATGACAAATCATAGTGCAGAAGGTCAGCAGCAAGGAATTAATGATCAGTCTACAAGAATGAAGAAAGCTGAGTATACACGCAGGTTCACTATATACAAAGTCGCGTACAGAGGCAGGTTATACGCAGGTTCACTATATACCAAGTCGCGTATACACGCAGGTTCGCTATATACCAAGTAGGGTATACACACAGGTTATACTCGCAAGTTCTCTATATACAAAAATGCGTGTACACGCGGGTTTGTTAATCAGAAGTCGCGTATGCGTATGCACGCACTTCCATGCACGGAAAAGAGCGTACATGTGGGAAAAATTACTTTTGGTCCATGGCGGTTAGTCCTTGGAACTTGAACCTATGGTTTTGGACGATGGTACCTCGTCACAAGTGTTGATCCCTAGTATTGAGTTGATGGTATTGGTTTTTATGGTTTTGGACCATGGTATTGAGCAAGGCCTAAGACTATAAAAGGAGAAGAAGATCATTAGGCGAAAGCATCAAGAAAGTCTTGAATATCTGATGAAGGATGAGATCCAGTATGTAGGTTATGGGTTGCTTGATCTAAGCTAAGGAGGGATCTCACAAGTTGATGGAGAACAAGATCTAAGGATAGATC
>APFE030025627.1:0-32035 GCA_000404065.3 Pinus taeda | reverse complement strand
TAATGTAAAGGAGGTTGCCCCCTCGAAGAGGTTGAATTCTAAGGCGTTGATCTATCTTTTCTATCTTTTTTGAGCTGGTTTCATAACAGTGTAGGAGAGAGAAAAGTGGAGGCCTGGCCCCTATTTTTCCATAATTTTCTTCTTAACACTTTCTAACAATATCCGCCCTGCATGGTTTGGAGTATGTTGCAACTGAAGGACTGCTGGATCTATAGGATGTGATATGTGATATCAATGTTTGGGACTATGATATGCTGATAACCCTAGTTGTGTGCCTTGAGATCCTACTGATGGTTGATTGCGTTAACTTATCTACCCAAACTCATCGACTGCCGATATGTGATATCGATGATTGGTAGATCGATGTTTCTCATTTCGTTAGTGCTCCATACCCATTTGACCACTAATATGCGATATGTGATGAGCCTCATGGGTCCCCATTGCAATTTGTTCTACATAGTTAGCCATTTTCCTTAATCAGCTGGACTTTTCAGGGGCAATCTTCTACAGGCTCTAACTTTTGATCTAGGAACCCTTTTTTGGACTTCTATATACCACCGAAAATATTTTTCTGAGAGTTATACAATCGAGAGGGTATCATCAACCTTTGATAACTTTTGTGGCTTAGGAAATGGATTCAACTTCACTATTCTCATGCATCTTGGACCACTGATCATTTACAAAGAAATGAGTGAGTAGTGAATGACAATAGGGGAGACCCCCTATATGTTGGTGATATTCAAGACAAACCAATACAAGCCTTCTAGAGGCTCACTTTTTGTCTCCTCCTCTTGAAATTCCCCTTTTACACATTTCAGTCAGTGTTTCACAATGTCAAATTCAACTTTCTCATTCAACGTTTATGCATGTAATCTCTTATTTTATCCATTGAAACCAATACAAACCTTATAGTTACGATGGTTGGGTCGATACTCTAGATGGGGCTCCTACTCCATACGTTGTGAAGTCTAATTGGGACTTCACATCGAGGAGACCCCCTATATGTTGGAATATCGAGCATTGTTAATATTTGTTGGGTTTCAAAATTGACACATTTTCTTACCCCGTTTCTTTATCCTTTCATTAATTTCCTGAGTCTTTTATGTATATAATATGGTAATTTGTGTGTTGTGAAATTTAGAAATTAGTCAATAAAGTGTTTCATCATTTTAATTTCTAAATGAGTTCATTTAACCATGAAAAGATGAGTGATGCTTATATTTTGAAATGCTAATTGACATGGATTTCAATAAGCAGATGCTGTTCCCTAGATAGCTCGACAAGAGCAAGTTACACAAAGATGCTCAGGTTAGTTGTTACCTGAATAGGCAAGATTAAAAATCATCATGGAAATGCCAACTATGAATGAGATTTTTTCCATCTATTTCGAGGGAACTTAAGAGATTTTTTAAATCGAATTGAGCATCCTGAGAATCTTTAGATTCTCAGGATCACTCCTTTATTTTTTGTTGGGCAGCGGATCCCCCACATAATGGTTTTGGGGCTAAAAGCCCACAATTTTAGGTAATGGTATTATAAGGGCTTCACGAAGTGCGCGGAGCATGAGTTGTAATGAGTCAAGTCAAATGATTGTCCACCCAAAAATAATGTAAGGTAATGTGAAGTGATTTAGCCTGCCAATGGCCATGGACCATGGGAATGTATAAATAGAGCGAGGCTCTAGGTGTAGAAGGCAGTTTTTTCAGTTAGTCTTGATCTTAAGGGTTATGGGTTGTTGAATGCGATATTCACTTTGAGTTTGTAAGTCTGAGTCATGGGTAGTAGTAAGAATAGGCTCTGCAACTGTGTGCGCAGAGGCCTGGTAGAGTCTACAGCTGTGTGCGTGGACCCCTGCATCTGAGTATGCAGGGTGGAATTGGATTGTACTGGAACAAAAGATTAATAAAGGATAAGTGTTTCTGAAATATTATGCATCTGCTAGTATATTTGTGTGTTTATTATTTTATTATGGTTTTATGCATCTATTTAAGGTTTATGTTTGTGCGTTCCTGTTACGAATACTGAATGATTGATAAAGACAATTGAATTAAGTCAGATCTATAATAAACATACTAAGGGTAAGGGATCTAGATGGTGCCTCCTCGCACTCAGTACAAGGGCTACATGAAAGTCGAATAGCTCCGTGAAACAATACAAGTATGAAAGATTGGTTCGCAAAACTCTCCAAACCTCATCAAAACATACCAAGGGTGCAGAAACCTAGTTCCAACACCCTCCCATACTACCTCGGGTGAGACCTTAGTCCACACTCTGCGGACTGTTGCCAAAAGGGCCAGTAGTTTCGGGATTTGTTTGGCTAAAATGGTTCTAAACCTGGGTCAGGCCCCAATAAGCCAATAAATGGTTTCGTTGCTGGGACCGGGATTTGCCTAAGGGATGTTTGATGTCAGAACATTGGAACCCTATGAAGAAGGAACTTGAAGATTGGTTGGATCAGAAGCTTCATGAGTTCGTGATACAAGAAAACAAAACCATGAAAATATTTGAGAAGAGGTGATTGGATTGCTACATATATACAGAAATCCATGAGATATTCTTTGTGACCTTCTCTTCGGAGCTGTATGATTGGATCGTGAGGCTAGCTGATAGCTAGGGAAGGTGCAAGCTTGATCAACCAATAGTGTGGGCTTCGGAGTTAGTGTGCAGACTAGAGGCATCATAAGATAAGATCACGCGAGCCATGGAGCATTGTCTCAACCGAATAATAGGAGGGTTTATTACTGAGTTTGCGATAGACATAAATGTGAGTTATAGTGAAGCAAAATGATGTTTTCTCAATGGACCACGAGGTAGGTACATCAACTCCCTGCATACTTGGATCAAGATGTTGTTATGTGAAAAGTGGGTTATGCGAATACATTAATGAGTGGAGCAACGTGGAGTGGAAAGATCTACAAAGGGATCAAAGGGTTAGGGAACAATCCTTTAATTTCAACTTTGTGAGAGAGCAAGGAAAAGCGCACTTGGGTTTCTCTGAGGAGTGTGGTTAGTTTGATAAGACAACACATTCCATAGTTATCACCTCCACTTACGCCATCACCCACTTCACCTACTTCACCTCCATCTTATTCCACCCCACCTCCACCAAACCCATAGTTCAGCATGGCAAGCGCGATCAAGCTACCTGTATTCAGAGGAGTAGGGAATGATATCTAGATCAGTTTTGATTCGTAGTAAGAGCAGTGTGGGAAGCATACGGGGTTATGGATGACAACATTAAGAAGGCCAAATTAGTAAGCACAATGTAGGATCGCGCACTGACATGGTAAATCAAGCACTCGAATGATCACCCAAATGCAGGAATAACGGATATTTAGAATGCGTTGAACAAAGAGTTTAGTTGGTTGCAGTCAGAGACACAATCAATCATTGGGTTTAAAGAGATTGCGATGCTTCCAAATGAAACCTCTGGGATCTGGATTAGAGATTGAAAAGTATAATCCGCGAAGCTAATATGACACTGACAAATGTGTAGCACCGTGCCTGGTTTGTGGCGTCTTTAACACCACATCTAAGGACAGTGATCTCACAATAGAAGCTTTCAACCCTGGTAGAAGAATTGGAAATGGCGATGAGGCTGCATGAAACCTCAATACAAGATCTTGGGTTGGGAGTCCAACAGATCCATGTGCAACTAGAAAACCTATGCTTAGAGATGCAGAGTTTGAAGCAGGATAGGGTGCCTTGGCCAGAAATGCACAAAGAAGTGTGGTGCATAAAATGTGAACGCCAGGGCCATGATAAGGATCATTATCCGATATTCTTGAACTACTTGGTAGGAGAGGGCCCAATTCCATTGAGAGCAGAGGCATAGGTAGGGCCAAGTGCAGCACCCACGCTGTGGTGAGCAATCTGTTAGGTGGGAGGAAAGAACACTACAGACAACTGTCACCTATTGCAGAAGTATACACAGACTCCGCAGCAGCTATTTTGTAATTTCTATAGATTAGTGAGCCACGATGAGTGAAACTGTTAGAGTTATGAATTGTTGATGGATCGAACACCTACCTACAAGATGTAGATTGAGGTGCAAGGTCAGGATCCAGCCGCAGGAATAGCACGTGGTGGATTCCAAGGACATGGATGAGGATGAGGATGCATGGGACTTAGACAAGGAGGATGAGGATGAATGGGACTCGAACGAGGGTGCATATAGTTAATCTTCTATAATTGCAGAGGACGTAGGAACTATGCGTGTCATTGTACGAATCTGACTAGAACATGTTTTCCATATTATTACCAGTTTGATCATGAAGTGGTAGATTGTCCGACGTTGATCACACAGATGCGCGAGAAATGGGTACTACAACCTACTCTAAGTTAGAATATCCAAATGATGAGGTGTGAACCACATGAAGAATACCCCAACATGAAGATGGTGCTCAGAAGTGGTGTGACCAAAGGGGAAGATAAGGGAAAGAAACCCAAGGATGATACATGGGTTTGCAAGGCTCCTATGAAGGAACCTAAGTTTGACTTGGATCACGCAAGGGAAATATTTATGGAAGCTAAGAAGAGCTTCATGGAGGCCTCTACTTTAGGTAGGAAGGATCAACCAAAGTCAGGAATGGATCCTTCTATACTTACTAGCTTTCTAGAGACATGCATGAAACTGCTACATGACAATAAGGTGGTTAAAGGATTACAGGAGTTGATAACTAGGTGTGTAGGGTCAGGGGAACTGTGCATAGTCCGGAAGATGGGAAAGCATGCCTTGCCCACCGAGAGGGAAATGCGGTTGACAACACAAATTGGAGAATATGAGATCGATCAGGTAATCCTAGACCTAGGTTCGGACATGAATGTGTTACCAAAGTAGACATGGGAACGCATGGGCTAGCCCACGTTACAGTGGTCTCCTATTCAATTATAGATGGCGAACAAACAAATGATCATGCCCATGGGAAGATTGCAAGGGGTAATAGTGGATATCAAAGGTGCGAGCATGCAGATGGACTTTGAGGTAATAGAGATTGTGGATGACAGTAACTCTTACCCCGCTTTGTTAGGGCTAGACTTGGCCATGGATATGAATGGAGTCATCAACTTGAAGAAGTGGAAAATGATTTTTGAGAAAAAGTCCCTACGCGTACTATTTTTGCTAGATCCAGTTGAAGGAGCGCACTACACTAAACCTGTGCGTGAGGACGACAATGATGATGAGCTGGATTGCATATACTAGATAATAGTGTAAGACTAGGATCGGGTGAACCCTATGGAAGATGGGATAATCTCATGGGAGCGCGATAGTTCCTGTACTTCGGTTTTAGATGAAGAAATAGAACACTAAAAGAATAGGTTGCATGAAGTAACAACACTAATTGCAACATGATGATTAGATCAATGCGGTGCATGATGACCGAAGCAAGGTAACTACCAACATATGATGGGGAGATAGGTGTGGATGAATTCTTACAAAAATTTGAAAGGTCAGTACCAAAATAGTAGTAGTACAGTGCATTGGAATGGGTTTTGCACGCGACACCCACACGATGGTGGCAGACACACCAGAAGAATGTTGGGAGTTGGTGCGAATGCAGAAGACAAATGCACTTACGATTTCAAAGTCCCCAGCATTGAACATGAGCCGGGCCATCAGGGCGAAGCAGTTTGCGTGCCCACCTGTGTCGATGGGTGCAAATGTGTGCTAGGCAAGCACATCCTAGGCTAAGGATAAAAAATTAGAACCTAACATGGCAGCAGGAAAAGTGACGCACACCAAAAATACCCCACGACAAAGCATTCACAAAGCTACACGAAATCATGTATAAAGTTTATGAGGTAGGACAAACAGATTGGGACCTGTGCATACTAGTAGTTCGATGGGCCTATAGGACCATAAGCAAAAATCAGAGCACGAAAATGACCTTAACAGTGTCAAGAAGAGAGGAAACCAGGAGGATAGAGAAGAATCCCTAAACCACAGCTCCTGCAGTAGGGACAGCACAGGAGGACCCGGGTAAAGGAATTAGGCAGCTGTAAGAAGACCTTCGGCGAGGGAGCATGAAACTTTGTGAACTCGATGATAAGTGGGCATGGCTGAGGAAGAGAAGTGTGACATTGGACGAAGAAATCAACGAACTAGAAACCAAAGTCACACAAGCAGGCCGCGAGAAACTAAGCATGCTAGGATCAAGTCTAGCCAGCCCTACTACCGCATTAGAAAGAGTTACGACCATGCTATCATGGCTGCAACCACACCTTACTGAACAAGGGAGCATACCACACAAAGAAGAACGCGACACATTACCAGATGCAAGGGTATTTGAAGGGTGCTTGGAGCTTGGGCTAGCAAGAAAATCGAAGCCTCACACCAGGTGTGCGACCACCTGACTATTTGTGGGAAGCACAGTCTCAGCACTCCAAGTAATTTAAAGAAGGTGCGGGACTATAAACAAGTCTGCAGGAGATCTGCATGGAAATGAGGTTCCGCATAGGGCCAATCTATCACAGGGATCGTGATCACGCATAAGGGGATCTGTTGCTGCATGGGTAAGCTGGGAGGTGACCGTTAATGTCATTGTTTATGGCAGGAGGTCTAATTTAAGGTAGAAAGGAGTGAGTGGTGGGCCATTAAGATAGGAATTAAGAGCTAGATTCAGAATGATCTACTGCTAAGAAGGTACTTCTAACTCAGATATTGAGGGAATGGCCAAATTCAAATTCAAACATTACTATAAAATTCCATGAGGTAGCCGCGAAGCAACACTTGGTTGTTTGAGAGTTGAGCCAGTACAGAGTAGCAAGCACCAAGCTACCTTGCCACCTGCGAGTACACGACCAAGCTAATCCAGTGTAGACACAATGTCGGCTACAAGAACCAGACTGCGATTCATGGAAGTTACCCCAAAGCCCCGTGTGACCCAAGAGAAGCTTGGAGAGGCAGCAGGCTCACCAGAGGTATTGAAGACCCATGGACATCATGACCACAGGAAAGCAAATATCCAATGGGGCTAGTTCGAGTATCACCACGGAACCCAAGAGTTAGTAAATTGTCAATGACAAAGAAGGGAAAAGTTGTCACTATTGAAACAAAGGAGGAGGAGGAAGATTTGCATGCCTTGATTTCCCAAATTGAGGCACTGGACGATGAGGTGGAGAATTTTTCCCAAGTACCTTCGGCAATAGAGTTACCCCCCTACATTCCCCTATGGAAAGGGACAACCAAGGCACCAAAGGACCTGGGGGCCACGAAGAGTGTGCTTCAGACCCCGCTTTTTCTGGATGAAATACAGTTTGATGGTCTGCCACTGGGATGGGTAATGAGTATAAAATTTGAATATTAGGACCTCGTGGATAGTGAGAAGTTCCCATAGCTGGCCGTGGAGAAATTAGTGCGGCAGAAATGGTTGCACGGTGTGGAGAAGGCTGAGTTACTCCATCCGCGGTGGATACCCCACTACCATCGCGTGCCCATCACAATTTTTATCATCCAACAACTACTGTGTCTAGTAGATGATGGGTATATTTGGTTGGAGGAGCCGATTCCCATCATGGCCAACTTAATTCACCGAATTTCACGACTTCCCATTAAAGGAAACAATCCCATAGACATTGCAGGAAAGAGCAACGACTTGGGTCTCATAGAAGCTATGAAGGCCAAATATAAGCTGGAGAAAAGGAAGCGAGGGCATGTAATAGCAAGCATAAAGAACTAAGGGGTGCATTTTTCCACCTAGCTGGTGGCTGGAAAGCTCATGAGGAAATGTTGTGCAGACGAAGTGCCAGCATCTATAATTGCATTAGATGAGCAGTGTGTAGAGGGGGTCTAGTTCAACTGGGCACATTTTCTCTATGATGAATTTTTTACGAATTGTAGGGAAGCCTAGGAGCAGGCTAAGACCTTCCATTACGCATGGTTTCTCTTATCCATCATGTTGGTTGCTAGGGAGCTGCCAGCGGACAACCAGTTTCCCACCATTGAGAGGAACCTACCCGAGGCCGTGAGGTACACCTCACTCTGGGAAACAAAAGATGCAATGAGGATTCATGAGATAAAAGTGTTTTTGGCATTCCTAGAGGTGAGCTTACGAACATGGATCAACCACAGGTCATGGTTGTCCTCGACAGCATGTAACAGTTTACAAAGCATGGTAAAATTCAAGGTGGATATGCATAACCTATATATCTTTGCACGCAAGGATCCAGCTCGAGAATGGGTAAAGCTGTCGTTCATTGCCACAGATGATGAAATATTGAAAGTAATGGCGTCATGGTCTCCAGAGTAGCGTGCTGCAGACTTGGCGTTACTAGAAAAGATCACAACATAGCAGAGGAAGAGGGAGACCAAGTTGTGCATCACGAAGCTGGCAGAGAGAAAGCATCAGGAATAGGAAGCGGCCACACAGCGGAAGGTGGTTGAGGCAACAACAATAGAGCAGATGGCACAAACCATAACCAGGCCCACTGAGGAGACCGAGGAAGGTCAAGTAATGTCCACGGAGTAGGACATACAGGGGGAGGTGGAGACACAAGAATGCATGGAACTTACAACAAAATTTACCCAACTCAAGAGGTCGCACATCCAGGAGTAGCCACCCGCACGCAAAAAGACAAATACAATGAAGGCAGTGGAGGGATACCTTGTTGACAGTAGAAAACCAATTCGTGATGTCACTAAGGATGTTCTGGAAGAGTTGATGATAGAGTAGACAACTATGTTGGGGGTGCTCAAAGCATAGTTTCATGAATTACAGGTGCGACCCTTAGGAGTGATGACACCAAAACTTGCGGAAGGTATAGCCAAATTTGATCAGATGGTGCATGCATGAATAACGAACACTTTGGTGTTACTATAAGGTGCAGTCTTATTAGAAGTCGAAGGTGACATGAGGGGTTGGGGATTGAATTCGGCTGCCCTTCCTAGAGAAACCCTATACCAGCTGCAGGATGGAGTAACTGTTGAGCTTCGCTTTAGGGAGGGTCGCGCTCTCCAAGTCTTGAGAGAGAAGAAGGTAAATTTAGAATAGATTAGCCTACAATATAACAAACTAGCCACCGAAAACCAGGGATTAGAAGAGGCAGTGGAGGAGGCCTGTAGCAGGATTCCGTAGTTGGTCGTGCTAGAGACACTCCCCACCGTGGAAAAGATTCATCAACTTGTAGTTGGATTCCGTAGGACCCAGTAGGAGGCCACAAAGGTTCAGTTGGATCTGAACCTATAGATCATAGAGCTACGATTGAAGGCACAGTCCTCTACACCCCTGGATGTTAGAGAGAATTGCCACCACACCATTCAATCAGGGTGGAAAGAGATAGAGCATGTTGTATAGGACTATATGGGATTGTTGGACCAGTCCCTCTTCACGCTCACTTCACTACAGGAGTTGCCAATGCTACATCAGTTAGAGAAAGAAGTGCAAGAATTGTAGCAGGCCTATGACAATATTCAGGGGACTGTGCAGACGATTGCCCTTACCTGACAATTGGCCAAGATGAGGGAGGCCCAGGCTCTAAAAGAACAAGTGGATGCCACACGCCAGAAAGAAGCAGGGCTTAAAGCACGCATCTAGCCTTGGCTTGAGGAAACATTCACGGTCATTGCCACGATCAAGGGGAAGCTAGCCTAGATGTAGGACACATATGTGAAAAGGAAAGAGGGTGCCTCTGAAAAAGAAGCATCAATGAGTCGTGCACAATTGATACAGCAGACAACGGAGGAATGTGTGGCAGACGTCCGTGAAGTACAAAGGTTGTTGGATGGATTCCGAGCAAAGATCGACACACTAGCCAAGTGACTCGAGACGAGTCACGATGTTTGTGTTGGTGTCCTGTTGGGCAGCGGATCCCCTGTGTAATGGTTTTGGGGCTTAAAGCCCACAATTTTGGGTAATTGTATTGTAAAGGCTCTGCGAAGTGCGTAGAGCATGAGTTGTAATGAGTCAAGTCAAAGGGTTGTCCGCGCAAAAAATAATGTAAGGTAATGTGAAGTGTGTCAGCATACCCATGGTTGTGGACCATGGGAATGTATAAATAGAGTGAGGCTCTAGGTGTAGAAAGTAGTTTTTCAGTTAGTCTTGATATTAAGGGTTATGGGTTGTTGAATGTGATATTTGCTCTGAGTTTGTAAGTCTGAGTCATGGGTAGTAGTAAGAGTAGGTTTTGCAGTTGTGTACGTAGAGGCCTGGTAGAGTCTGCAGCTGTGTGCACGGACCCCTGCAGCTGAGTGCGCAGGGTGGAATTGGATTGTACTAGAACAAAAGATTAATAAAGGATAATTGTTTTTGAAATATTGTGCATCTGCTAGTAGATATGTGTGTTTATTCTTTTGTTATGGTTTTATGCATCTCTTTAAGGTTTATGCTTAAGCGTTTTTGTTACAAATATTGAATGATTGATAAAGACAACTAAACTAAGTCAGATCTATAATAAACATACTAAGGGTAAGGGATCTAGATGGTGCCTCCTTGCACTTGGTACAAGAGCTATGCGAAGGGCAGATAGTTGCGCAAAACAGTGCAAGTACGAAATATCGATTCACAAAACTCTCAAGACCTCATCAAGACATCCCAAGGGTGTGGAAACCTAGTTCTAGCACCCTCCCATACTACTTCGGGTGATACCTCAGTCCGCGCTTCGCAAAATGTTGCTAAAAGGGCTGGTAGTTTCGGGATTTGTTTGGCTAAAACACTTCTGAGCCTGGTTCAGGCCCCAATAAGCCAACATTTTTAATTATAGACTTGGTTGTAATTATAAAAGTGAGGAACAAAGCCTTGGTGAAAAAAAAAGGAAGAATCTCTTTACTATCATTCTCAAACTTATGCTTTGAGTTTTTACAGACATTATAATATTGCTATTAATTAATATAACAAAGACTTACATGATTTAGCTTTAATTCTTGCTTGGATTTCTCTCTAAGGTTGTTGAATTCTAGTGATCGTGGACCCAATCGTGGAGTGACTAATACCTTCTTTGTATTATTAAAATTGAATTTCCACTTTTTCATTTTGGTTTGGAAATTATTCGATTTCTTTCCAGAATTGATCATTATTACTAAATTGTTCATTAGAACAATAGTTGCTACAACAGTTTGAGTAAATATCATTAGAATTAGATTTTTGATAGTTGATTTTCTGTAGCATGATATATCTTGTTACTTCCTACGATTGATAAATGATCATTAAGAACAAGGTTTAATATTTCTTTCAATGTATTTCTTTCTAGTCAAGCATGTTGTTTCTTTCTGTAGCTGCAGTTTCCTAGGAAACAACTTGTACTTAGAAAAATTGTTTCTAGAAGGTTTAATGCTTTGATTTTTTAAAATAAAGCTTCAATTATTTTAATAGTCATGAGTAAATTTTTTCTTTTAGGATATCCTAGTTGTTTCTTTTATTTTCATGCATTTACCTTTCAATAGGACTAGACAGGTTAGGTTACATAAACACTATTCTTTGCACATACAATGTGGAAAACCTTGAAATAACTAGACAAGTTCTAGGTTGAAAATTTAATGTTTAAAGGTATGTTCGTATTTTTAAGGAACAACTAAGTAACCCAAAATTTTGGTGTTGTTTTTGAGGAGGTTGTGAAAGAAGTGTTAGTTGTATACTTGTAGGGTTGGGTACTAAAGACATAAGGTAAGAACTTGTTCACGCACCAAGTAAAAATCTTGTGCGAGTGCCTACCCTCAGCTAATACTTTTAGAATTTTTTAGTGTGCATGACTAGGAAAAAGCATAGGACCATACATAAAGAAGTTATAGATTCAAAACCTATTTTAAAAACCACCAAGAGTGAAGGTCACTCTAACCTTGGAAGAAAGACCTTTGTGGACAAAATCATTCACCATTCAGAATCTCAAGCATCGGTAAGTCCCCAAACAATATTTGGGAATGGTTCTATTGTTGCCTCTATAGTGATAGGATCATCATCTGCATCTCATGTTGAGATTCATGATAACATTGTGAGGTTTAAGCAGAGTTTCCAAAATACATTTATTAATAATCCCAGTCCTTCCATTAAAGAGAGGTTAGTTATTGTAACCTAAGAGAGGGAGGAGGTGAAACAAGTGAGCCACAACTACAATCTTTTGAATTTCTAGCAGCACCTATTGCAAAGGGAGAATCTGAAATTCTTGATCTGAATAGTGATGTAATACCTACTCAGAATCCAAAACCTAGGTAGCACATTTTTCTTCGGATAATATCCCATGACCACAAAATACTTTACGATTATTGGAAATTTTTTACCAAATGGAAAATGCAGCACTAGGAACATAGACTTTGACCATAGAATACCCTATTGTCTATTCATAGGCTAATGCACAAATGAAAGCTATCCCATTACAAAATATTCAAAATTTTCATGGAATGGATTTTGAGGATCCTAACACAATTTTGTTTGAATTTAACATCTTATGTGGGGGTTATGACTATACCACTGATCCTCAAAAACTGAAATTGATTCCTTCCACCTTAAAGGGATTTGATCTACGTTGGTTTATGGGATTATGGGGAGGAACCATAAATTTGTGGGATCACATGAAAAATGATTTCCTCACTCAATGTCAGGACTATTGTCAGTCTAGAGAACTTAAATAAGAAATGTTTAAATCATTTCTAAAGAGGATGAGACCTTGGAATAATATGTTGAAATAATCCAATATAACCTGCAAAGATCACCTTATACCACTCTACCTAGAGAAATCCTAAAAACTACTTTGATTAGAGGAATGAGAGATGAATCGATAGAGACACTTAATTTAATGGGAAAAGGTGATATTTATAAAGAATAATATGATTACATGGTAAATTTATGTATTAAGTGCTCGCTAGGAAGTACACAAACTAAACTAGTAGTTCAGGACCCCCTCAATAGAACTAGCAAAACTACAGTAAGAGGGGTGACTCGAGCAGGAATTGGTAATCTCCTAGAAGACTTTAAAATTGATATTTTGAGTACGTTAACTACACAATTGGATGTTTTGTAGGTGAAACACAAAAGAGTAGAGGTAGAACAGGCTTTAGCCATTTTTTCCCTTGCTACCAAAAGAAGCATAACCAAAAATAGTGCCCACTAGACACAGTCAAAATATGTGTCATATGTGCAAAATATCACTCCATAGAACGTTGTCCCTCACTCCCAGGATTGAAATCCATGTTCAACAATTGTTTTCTACTTAGATCCTCTCTGTTGACAGAGACGATCCCTCTAGCCCAATGAGTGGGTTTATTCATTGAAGTGACCCTAGATGCTTTCCTAAGTTGTAATTGAAAAGAGAGATGAATAATATGGCCTACCTCGTTCTGATGATATCTCGATCTCCTTTGTTGAATACCTTGAATCACTTGCATCAGGATCTTGTTCCTGCTACTCTAAGCATTTATTCTCCTGCATAAGAGATCAAGACACAATAAGGCATGCAAATACAAATATCATATTCAACATCAACCTACTTAATTGATCAAGGTTAAGCTAAATGATACATGACCATACACATTTAGGGAAAATGAACCACCAGTTGTATATTAATAGAAAATAAAGGGAACCATACAACCAATCCTTTATGTTGATAGGCTCTCCTTGAATGAATACCTAAGTCCAATCTAAGCTCTTGAAGCACTCATTCTCCAATCTAAATGAGTAGCATATAGGTGCAATCTTAGCATAAGGGTGCAAATGGACATAGACCAACCATTTGGGAATGGGAGAGGATGAATATATAGGGTAGGAAAGGGAGTTAGGACCTATCCAAAGATAGGATTAGGCCTTCATCTCAAGGAGGTAGCTCATAGGGATAATACCAAGAGGCCAAGTTGGGAGAATTCGACCTCATCTATGCCAAAAAACCTCCATCTTGTCACTCTGGAAGCTTCTAGATCACGAAGCTTCTCATCCTCCTAAGGAAAGTTGCCTTTTTGGGATCATCACATGTACACAAGGGAACAAAGCGATGCCATCACAGGTCAAGTTCAATGCAACAGGAGATCATCACTATTTTGAGTCTCATAAGCGTGATTATGTTCAAATTAGGGTTTTAGAGCTATTTCTTCTAGGGACATCTCAAGGCATATTCCAATCAATGACTTAGGAAGGATCTGAGATGCATATATGAATGAGTAAACTGCATAATGGTCATGTTTCATGCACTTTGGGGTATGTTAGAGGTAACTGCAGGAGGTGTGATAATATATTGTCAAATATATGCCCCCTAAAGCATGAATGCAAAATGAGGAGTGATGGCTGGGATGATTTATAAGCTTTTGCAAGGATGAGGACAACTACCATAAGGAGACCTGCAAACCAAAGATGTATATACACATAATTTGATATCATGAATCCGCAGTATGGACATAGCCATCCAGATGATAAGGACTATATGAAAGGATCCATGGTATGGGCGCAACCATCCAAATGAGAAGGATCATCTATGAATATAAGATCCAAGGTATGGTCACAACCATCTGATATAGAAGGATCACCATAAATGCAAAGTCCCATGGTATGGTCATAGTCATCCATATAGCAGAAACATGTGTACAACCAAGAATAACATATAATTCCACATAGCCCAAGTCATATCAGACAAGACTCAGGGTCTTTTGCTCCATCCCAACCTAAACAAAGTATGAATTATAGCATGAAAATAAATGTGTTGAAGTCAAACATGCTAGAAAACCACCTGAGTACCAGCCAATGATGTGGACCATTAACAGGCATGAGAAAAACCACCAATAATTAAAATTTCTCTCAAGGTATGAGAGTACAACATATGAATTTTATAATGAAGTTGAAGTTGACCACTCTGTTATAGACATATTTGGGAATTGCAACCCCAATCACATATGTCCATAAAACAAGGGATTTCAAACCCCTAAAAGTGTTGTTTTGTACCCTAAAGGATCAAGGTCAACTGATTACATCATTTCCCAAAAGTTCTCCCTGAAAAACTCTCAGAACTGGTCAAAACTAGACCATACAAACTGCTCCATGCTGAGGGTGCGATGCATCTCACTTGCTACACATAGATGGTGCGATGCATATCTAAAATCCCTTCTATAGGGTGTGATGAGCGAGAGCAGACAAATGGAAAAGGTAGTTTGCTAGGTGGAAACACAGAGAATCTTCTAGAAACTACTCATATGACACTTGCCTCTCTGAATTCACCTAGGGATGAGTGAGAGATCATGAAATCTCCAAGTGGAACCAAGAACTATCAGTGAAATGACACTAATCAAAATCCCAGAAGCTAACTCACCCCCTGCAAATATCTATATATGGATCCCTCATCCTAGAGATCCAGAGGCTGGAATTTTGTATTTTGTAAGGAAGTATTGTTGGTTTCTCTATGAAGCATTGTATTATTGGGTGATCTAGCTTTTCATGAGGTGAAGACGGATTTCATGCTAGGAGGATGGCACTAGATCAGACAGCTAGGTTTTAATCCTCTCTTCTACTACCTCTATCAATAAAGCTATTTGAGTTTTCCTCCATATGCTTGTATATTTCTGAATCTTGTATTTGTTTATACATTTGTATGGTTAATGTACATCTGATCCTATATTTTTTATGGTTATAGATCTCTATGCTTTGATGGTATTTTGCTACTTTGACTCTACGGGTGTTTGTTGAAGCGAGACAAGTGAGAAAGGAGTAGCGAAAGCTCTATCAAAGGAGGGAGGAAAGAAGCAAGGAGCCAAGCGAAAGACTGAGGTTGGTACCCTCTGCTTCTCTTTCATCTATCTCTCATAAAGGAAAACACAAATTACTTTGAATTGTTTGTTTATAAGATAGCTACCCATCTTAGTGGGACTAGCAGCTCTAAATAAACACTAGTTTTCCCAAAAACAAAATGGCGACTCCGCTGGGGAGCGAATAGTTTGTTTGTTTGTTATTGTTGTTTGCTTTATAAACTACAGATGGAGCCTGAAGTTAAGCCAGCTAGCCTTCGAACGGCTTTTGCTATGCAACTGCAAAGTAGATCAATGCTACTTCAGTCAATCTCCAGGTTGGTTTATGAGCTGAAGATCTGAATTACAAACATCCTAAGAACCCTAGTGGTAGCTCAATAACCTCATTAGATCAGCCCCTATACTTTGTGTTTACTGCCTATCATAAGCTTAGCCTAAAGCCCCGAACTTAGCTGCAAACTGTGGGTAAAAACCAAGCTCAATCTTGTCCTTGGACCATCGCACTATCTCTCATTGGCAGTCTGGATGCATCGCACCTCTCGTGTGCTGCAAGTGAGATGCATTCCTGTTTCCCATAAGGACAAGTCGATGATTGAGTGAGACTGTTTCTGCCTTCAGATTTTGGTTTTTTCTTCATTATTTTCAGCTCTATTCAGTATTTTTGTTGTCTATGATCAGTATATCATTGTTGAAACCTTTTTCCTTTACATTATTCAGCCTCCATTGATAAGGAATTATGAATTTTTTTTTATGTATTTTTCATCATTTATAGTCCTCCTTTGTAAAAAGTAGCTTAATCAAACTGTCGTCTTTTGATTTGAAAGTGTCACAACTGTCATTTTCAGTCAAGAAAAGAGTGTCGTGAAGTCTTCCTCTTTTAGATAGTCAATTACACTTTTTCCATTGTATTTGATTTGAGTTATCAATTCTTTGAAGTGTCGAAAACAGTTTTCCTTTGAAAATTGAAAGTGTCGTCTTAGTCTTCCTCTCGTTTTGAAAAGAAATTGCTAAAGTATCACTTTGAAGAAAAGTAATTCAGATCTGTACTTAGTTTTCTTTTTGTCATTCTCACATTAAGGAAACTGAAAAACAAATACATGCATGTGCATTTGCATTTAGACTGCATGCGAAAATTTATTTAGGAAAATTGCATTTTAGTGTGTGCTCTCTGCTCTATGTTGAAAGGATTTTACTCTTCTTTCCTTAGTAGCTAGGATTTTCATTGCTAAAAGAAAATAAACGACTGTTTATCATCTTAGATTGCATATTTAGGAATTGTATATCTACATCATGTGGTGAACCTTGAAAGGCAAACTTCTTAAGAAAGATCAATTGTAAAATAAACCTCAATGAACATAAAAACGCTTTGGAACCTAACACACAACATCTAGAAATCTAGGCTAGAGACGTATTCTAGCGTCGTAAAGTTTGGTAACTATCATTTTCATTCTAGGTTGGGTGATTCCTCCTCTTTGATATGACAAGTGCCAGTACAGACTTGTGCTCCCATGTACCGTTGAGTATATATTGGGAGACCACAATAGGTTGATATCCCTTATCCTTAGGAAGTCGTGTCTGTCGCCCTATCGATCGCAATGTACTGAGCACAACATTCAGGAAGATTGACTACCGTACGTAAAAGTATACTACAGTTTTGTGATTGGTTTAGTAATCCCTCTGTTAAGACTTCCAGAGTAGTCACTTTTGTTCCTTTTCAAACTCCTTAAAAGAAAAGGTCCATCTGAGCACTTGTCACTTCAGGCTCATTAAAAATCGAAGGCGACTAGAGTCATCTTTAGCTTTTTCTCGACTCTTAAAAATTGAAAAAGAAAGTTGTGTCAAAGCATCATAAAATTTATTTTATTCAGAATAGCATCATTGTTCCCTCATTGATCTTAGGTTGATAAAATGGAGTCCACCAATCAAGGATTTCCCCTTGGGGGGAATCCTACTCCTTTCTCTTCTTGGGGAGATATTGGTGCCCGTTATATGGCTACATTGTCCCTTCTAGGATTGAAAATTGGCCTGCTAGTATGGCTTTTCTCGACCTCTGTCATTCAAAACATTGTAATTCCTAAGCAATCGAATCAGCAACCAGATGATACTGAAGTTGCTCCCCCACCTTCTACTTCATTTTTTTCTCCCTCTCCTTCTTCCTCTTCGCTTGCTGAAGCTAGTAACACTAAAAACCAAGTAACTGAGAAGAAGAAGAAAGGGAAGGAGAAGAAGAAGAAGAAACCAATGGTGAAAGGGGGAAACCATGCATCGTTTGGCGAAAATCCACACACTGCACCATCCAAACCCAAATCTCCATGTGTCATTTTCATTCCGCGGATCTTAAGGGACTAGTCTCCTTGCTTGCTCAATCCAGTGTTGTCAACCTCTGTCGGTCATGTTAAGAGTACACGATCAACTAGTGAGACTGAAGTCAATGGAAAAAAAGGAAGATCTAAATTTCCTTGTAGGCTGTGTGAAGGCGATCATGCCCTCCACCGTTGTCCTTTTCTAGACAAAGCTAAAAGAGTCTTGGATAACCGTCCTACTTCACCACAGCGACTTCCACCTGGATACAACTCTTGCCAAGTCCATCGCTAGTTGAAAATCTGACTGACATACCTCTGTTGTCGGTCGAAATTCCTATCATTGGAGATAAACCCTCTGAGTCCACATCGGAAAAAAGTCAATAGGTTGAGATGGCAGTCAATCCAATCTTGTCTTCAGAAGGTCCATCTTCAGATGATACATTGTCCAAAGAGAATGAAAACGACACTATTCAAATTCCTTTTGTTAACATAGAATTTGATGAAAATGGGGGCAATCTACCCATTCCTTTACCACGGGAAGGAAGTTCCTCAATTCAAGAGATTCATCGAGCCATTTATTCGGTCCCTCCTCCAAGAAATCTAGTTGTCTCCTTTGACTGGAATCTACTAGCGAGACCCCACCTACCATCTAATGTACCATTTCGGATCATAGTACAAGCTTATAGAATGATCATGGCTGGCACTATCATAGATGAAGGGGCTTCTATGAGTATCATTTCCTCAACTTCTTGGAAAGCACTTGGTTCGCCATCGCTTCTGCTTAAGATTTGAAATTTGTCAAGCTTTAATAAAGGAACCAGTCAACCATTAGGGATCCTTCCAAATTTGCCTGTAACTTTGAGAAGGAAAACCATTCATCTAAATGTGATGGTAGTCCAATGGCCACTAGATTACGATATACTCCTTGGGTGTGACTACATTTACAACATGGGAGCTATTGTTTCCTCACTCTTTAGAGTGATGTGTTTCTCGTATGAAGGCATAATCATCCAACTCGTTGACCAACTTTCATTCCCCAGTTCAAACACGACTACTAGTCAAATGCCATGCCTAAATGGTATTTTTGCACAAGGAATGTCTCATTAACCTCCAGTCCATCCACCTGATGATCGCAAGTGATTCGGTGAATGTGACGAAACCCAGGGGGCATGCGCCCTGGCCTGCTTCAACAGGAAAACCCTAGATATAAGATATGTTTCCTCATAGGATATATGACCAATCTGACACACTCGACCATTTAGGAAAATGGGATCAGTCTGGAAAAATATTTCTTCGCCGAAGGTTATGTGATTGGAAGCTCACACCATTCACCTTTGTCTATTTCGAGGGACGGAGCCAAGGAAGTGTTTTGTATGCTTGGTGGGCAAAACAACCTTGCTTTAATGCAATAACTTCTATATGGTAAGCTGGAAACTCTACTTTTCTTTATATCTGGGGGCATGCAAACCTTTTTTATGCAAGTGAAAAGCAACCAGCGCAACTCTAACCCCGTAGTTTTTACTAACTTCAACTACTTAAATTAGGTGATTGGTCTAGTCAACCATTCACCTTTGTCGAGACTGGCGGTGACAGCAAAGTAAAGGAAATGTTTCTACGAAACTATCCTACCTAACCTCAATAGTTCATTAACCCTTAGGACACTAGCTGGTCATTCCTAGCTTGCATACAAAAGGCTATGGAGCAAAGTTTTGCATGTGGAAAGCTCCCTAAAAAATGAACCTACCAATGAGATACATCCTTATTATATGACTGGCATGAGCAGGTTTACGCAAAGTTCAAGCTCATTAAAAAATAAACCTAGCAATGAGCATATGTTCCCCTAGAGTTTAAGCTCATTAAAAAATGAACCCACCTTTGGTAAATAACCTTTGTGATTGCATTGCTATCATCCTTTGAGCCTTAGTTGTGTTCTTTCCATCACCTCCACTTTTTAGCCAATCACACGCCTCCTCTTGATTGTTTACCCTTTTGAGGAACAACTGCGACAAGTGATTCTGTTAGCCACCTTCTTTACACTGCCGTGATTGAAAATTTCCAAACTTACTTGGAACCAACTACTACCCGAAAATATCACTAGTTCCTAAAAAACGAGTCTCTTTTAAGCTCTTTTTTAGACTCGTAAAATATGAATAAATTGCCGAGCAATTGGCCTCTCCAGCTCGTTAAAATTATTGGAAGTGCCATCCCTCTATATTTTAATCTTTTTGGACCTGAGGGATTATTATACAAAAACATTGAGCGCTTGTCTTTTTCGGCTCGCTAAAGTGATCAGAAAAGTCATCCCTTTCGTATTATTTTATACCTTTTCAAACTTAAGGGATTATACTACGAAAAAGGACTACTGGAGTTTCCTTTCCGTCTCTTTTCAGACTCTCTAAAACTGAAAAGGACCGAGTTATCTTTGTCATTAAGCTCGTTAAAACAATAGCGACAAAATTGTCTATATGGGCAAGAGCGAGTTTCACTTTCACTAGGCTCGCTAAAACATAGTGACAAGTTTGCCCGAAGGGAAAATTATAGAACAAGAATATGTTATCCTCCTCAAGCTTGATAAAAATAAAGAGGTACTAGTCAGCAATGACTGGGGAAAATTGGGAAGAAAACTTGAAGAACTTCATTGGTAGCAGGTCGCTCTTGAACATGACACTTTCACTCCATCACCATGATTGAGTCGAGTTGGGTTATTCCATTCACCGTCCATATCACCATTGGTCCTTCGCACCATCCATTTTTGGGGTAAACGCTACCAATCCATCTCAGTGTCGCCGATATGTTCAAGAGAAGTCACTCAGAGAATTCACCAACCCAGCTTACGCCTCATCCACTGCAATACCTTCACACTCCATTTTTCATGACCACCACCCTGAACCTTGTATCATCAGATCATTTTCACCTCCGCAAAATCATTTGCTCCGTTTTGTGTCATAGATGTGGGATTCATTGAGGCCCTCCTATGACGGGTCACTTCTTGTTGAAATCAGCTCATTATCCAAGAAGTTGACTTAGGAACAACCCTTTCAGTACTTTGAAGCTTGCATGCCTCAATGGAAAGTTTCTCACTTCTGGTGATAGGTTTACATCAATGGCCTTTGACCGAAAGATTTTGCATGGTGTTCGACATCGACTCATGTATTCACACCACATGAATTGTACTGCATTACCTTGAGGGTCATTATCATTATCAGTAATTCCTCTCATGCCTATTAATAGCTTACATCATTAGCTAGTAATCAAGCGATGTCTTTCCATGTTCGACACCAGAACATCTTTTCACATGGATCGACTTGTACTTTGGGTGAAGATTGAACAAGTTTGAAGACCCTGGATCTAGTTTCATCCATCCAGGCTATGATATATTCAGGAACATAAAGACATCAAATGTACTCCATAGCTACATAGATAATCATCCAAGCTAAAGGATGATGGCTCTACCAGAATCATCAGTCTGCCACACAAACGGTTTTCTGTCCTATGTACATGAAAATGAATTTATAAAGCTAAGCATGGGAATGCCCACCTCAGCTAGATCATGAAAATATTATGAAGATAATGTATTGTATTATATCTTATTACAGGTCACATTCCAGTTCGAAAAACCTCGGATCCTCATGACAAATCATTTCACCTGACATCAGAAGATTTACGACCTCATGCTTTAGGGGGAAACTGTTATAGACATATTTGGGCACTGCAACCCCAATCACATATGTACATAAACCAAGGGCTTTTAAACCCCTAAAAGTGTTGTTAGACCATACGGACTGCTTCATGCTGAGGGTGCGATGCATCTCACCTGCTACACATAGAGGGTGTGATGCATACTGAAAATCCCTTCTGTAGGGTGTGATGAGTGAGAGAAAACAAATGGCAAAGGAAGTTTGTTAGGTGGAAACCCAGAGAATCTTCTAAAAGCTACTCATATGACACTTGCCTCTCTAAATTCGCCCATGGATGAGTAAGAGATCATGAAATCTCTAAGTGGAACCAAGAACTATCAGTGAAATGACACTAATCAAAATTCTAGAAGCTGACTCACCCCCTGCAAATATCTATATATGGATCCCTCATCCTAGAGATCTAGAGGCTGGAATTTTGTATTTTGTAAGGAAGTGTTGTTGGTTTCTCTGTGAAGCATTGTATTGTTAGGTGATCTAGCTTTTCATGAGGTGAAAAGGGCTTTCATGCTTGGAGGATGGCGTTGGATCGGATAGCTGGGTTGTAATCCTTTGTTCTACTACTTCTATCAATAAAGCTATTTGATTTTTCCTTCATATGATCGTATATTTCTGAATCTTGTGTTTGTTTATACATTTGTATGGTTAATGTACATCTAATCCTATATTGTTTATGGTTATAGATCTCTATGCTTTGATGGTAATTTTCTACTTTGACTTTACAGGTGTTCTTTGAAGCGAGACAAGTGAGAAAGGAGTGGTGAAAGCTCTATCAAAGGAGGGAGGAAACAAGTAAGGAGCCAAGAAAAAGACTGAGGTTGGTACTCTCTGCTTTTCTCTCATCTATCTCTCATAAAGGAAAACACAAGTTACTTTGAATTGTTTGTTTCTAAGATAACTACCTGTCTTAGTGGGACTAACAGCTCTAAATAGACACTAGCTTTCCTGGAAACACACTCGTCGAATCACTTGATTGAAGGCCAATGATGAAAACCTATCGTCAGATGTGAAGAACTTGTCATTAGGACATGTAGGCTTTAAGGTACTGAAAGATATTTTCTAAGTCATCTTCTTGGATAATGAGTTGAAGTCAACAAGAAGTGACCCATTGAAGGAGGGTCATAATGAGTCCCCCATTATCGACATGAAACAAGGAATCAAGTGGAATGAGATGATTAGGATCCAATACTGTAGCAAAGAGTCAGACAATGTATAGGTAATATAATGCAGATAGGACTTCTCCTGAACATATTGGCGACACGACTCCAGAGTGTGGCAACATTTGACTCAGCATAGGACCAGGGGTCATAATGATGAAGTGGAATAATCAAATGAGAGGCAAAATGGATTACCCAAAAATCAGAAGGAAAATTAAGTAAATAAGTGGGGATGTACCAAACCTGACACAAGAAATAGATAAGTGTCATGTTCAAGAGCAACATGCTGCCTATACAAGAGATGTTTCACTTTCACTTTTTCCCCACTATTTCTAGTTAGTACCTCTTTATTTTTACACAATCTTGAAGTGGATACCATATGCTTGTCATATAATGTCATCCTTCGGATGAATCCATCCTAGTAAGCTTTATGAGTCCTAGGAAAGAGAAACTCGGGCTCATCATGGTGACAAGTCTTTCGTCGTTTAAATTTTACAAGTCCAACAGAAGAATAACTCGGTATCTTTTTCATATTTAGAGAGTTTGAAAAGAGATGAAAAAAGAAAACTCCATCATTTCCCTTTTCGTAATTTGTCCCTCTAACCCGAGAAGGTAGAAAATAATATTTGAGAGAACCTCTTGACCATATCGACCAAGGTGTACCTTTTTTTTAAATAGTCAATCTCAACCCAAAAAAGGGGTAAACGTACACTGATACAACATCAATTCATTTAATTTGACGATTTCAAAAAGAAAAGTACTAGACAATATTTTCTTATTTCGAGAGTCAGAAAAGAGCTTAAAGATGACTCCTCCTAGAGGAACAAGTGGTATAAAAGGATAACAACTCGTTTTGGTAATGATGGAATTGCTAAAAACATGTAATGGTCAAGATGTTAATAATACCACTCATTCTAAATGTTCCTAAGGCACAGGTAAAATAGCCAAGTGAAAGCATATGATCAACCAAAGAGATGGTAATGATGGAATGAACAAACCAAGCCTCATCTGGCAAAAATTGGCTGAGAAGAATAGAAATCACAAGATGTAAAGTAGGAATGGTTTCAATTTTACACAAGCTTGAAACATGAGAAACTATGCTTAAGTATACTTGAAGATGGTTTTATTTTTCCCAAGCTTGAAACATGGGAAAAAACTATGCTTGAATTTGGTTTCATTTTTACACAAGTTTGAAACAAAGAAAAACTATGCTTGAGATAAATTTGCAGGCCCCCAACATAATGACTAATTTCAAGGTACATGGCCCTCCCACTAAGCTTCATTTCATTCACCTAAGTAGGCTATTGGTTACTAACAAGTGGATGGAATGAAGGTTAACTTATGAGATCAAGTGAAAGACTTGACTGGGATTTTACAAGATCTAATAAAAGACTTGAATCAGAAGGGGATTTGTTTCATTTTTTAACAAGATTGACATGGGAAAAGAACCATGCTCATCTCCCTTGTTTCATTTTTTAAGGAGCTTGAAACAAGATAAGGAACTCTAATCCACATCCCTTGTTTCATTTTTTAAGGAGCTTGACACAAGACAAGGAACTCTGCTCCAAGCTATTTATGATCCTTGTTTTATTTTTTAACGAGCTTGAAAAAAGACAAGGAACTTTGCTCCATATCCCTTGTTTCATTTTTTTAAGGAGCTTGACACAAGATAGAGAACTCTTCTCCATATTCCTTGTTTCATTTTTTAAGGAGCTTGACACAGGACAAAGAACTCTGCTCCATATCCCTTGTTTCATTTTATAAGGATCTTGACACAGGACAGGGAACTCTGCTCCATATCCCTTGTTTTATTTTTTAAGGATCTTGAAATAGGACAGGGAACTTTGCTCCATATCCCTTGATCATAGACCAAAAGAGGCCATGACTCCCAAGAATTTCTCATTAGATGGGAGAAAAACGATCTGGAAGGGATACATGTCCAAGGATCCAAATGAAAAATCAGGTTCAAATGCCCCTAGTACATGATGTACTGCATAACCTACTAGATCATCAGTAAATGTGGGCATGGAACTGGTGGCCATGTAATTAACATGTGGTGAAGGTGATACCTCCTGCATATAAGAACAATTTAAGGAGGATGGTTGATTGGGAGTTGTTTAAGGACCAATGAATGTAAGATAATCAATGATCACAATGCTTACTTCATGTGGGAAACACATCACTCGAAAGAGGGAAGAAACAATAGCTCACATGATCACAACCAAGGAGTAGATTAAAATATAAAGGGCCCTGGACAACCATCACATCTATATAGATAGTCTTTCTTCTGAAAGTAATAAGTAACATAGGAAGGATCCCTAATGGTTGACTATTTCCTCTGTTAAAAGCTAACAGATTCTAGGTGAGTGGGAAAAGATGAGGAGAACCTAAATCTTGCCAAGCAATTGAGGACAGAATGCTAACAGATGTGCCCTCGTCTACAATTGTGTTAGGTACAACTATATGGTAAGCATGTACTGTAATATGGAAAGGCACATAATATGGAAGGCGGTATCTTGCCAGTTGACTCTAATCAAAAGAAGTGACCAAACTACTTGGAGGGGTGTCGTATGAATAGGAGAGCTACCCTCTTGCACTGTGGGAAGAGGAGAACTACTCTCATGCACCTCGAGAATGGGATTATTTCCCTCTAGTTCATTTGAAATTGAAGAAATAAGAAGAACTTCAGTGGTATGGGGTTCACTCTCTACCTAAAAGGTATGGTTAACTGAAAATGGAACTAAGTCTACCATTCTCAAATGAACTCACGAGACTCACTTTCAAAGAGAGTGGGGTTGACCAAAGATGACTTTTGATCAATCACTTGATCAACTAGTGAAGGATCAGGGGAAATATTTCGATACCCAACTGGATGACAAGGTTGAAAAGTTGTAAGGTTTTCCAACTCTTTGGATACTCCATCAATCGAAGGAAAAAGGTGAATGAGATGATTACCTGCACACAACTTATAAGGAAATCTGACTTTTCCCTTTTTCCCATGAGCTTAACTGTTACTAGTTGAGGGTTTGTCACCAGCATGATTGTGAGAGGTTGATGACAAAGGTTGATGTGAACCTGTAGACCACACTTCTAAGGCCTTGCTAATACCATGAAAATTTTGAAGAAGGTGGTCACCCTTACATAACATGCAAGGGAATTTTACTTTCTGGGGCTAGTTGGAAAATTTTTCTACATTAGCTGCATATGAAGAAAAATAAAGAAAAAAAAAAATTCTTCAAGAGCAGCATAAAGCAAGAACCTTCAAGTAACTATCAAAAAGTGAAAAGAGTCACATACAAGCAAACAAGTCTGGCATCAGAGGGTTTGTCAATCTCATTACAAAAACAAGGTGAAGGATTAGATGGAAAGGATCATAGGCTCATAAGTGGAGTTGCCATTTTTTTGTCTAGGTAAATCCTCTCTACAGACAAAGACGATCCCTCTAGCCCAATGAGTGGGTCTACCAACTGAAGTGAAAATCTACTAGACACTTTCCTAAGTTACAATTGAAAAGAGAGATGAAGAAGATGGCCTATCTCGTTCTAATGCCATCTTGATCTCCTTTGTTGAAGACCTTGAGTCGCTTGTGTCACGGTCTCATTCCTGCTACTCTCAGAATTTATCCTCCTACACAAGAGATCAAGGCACAACAAGACATGCAAATACAAATAACATATTCAAAATCAACCTACTTAACTAACCAATGAATGTTAAGCTAAATGATACATGAGCATACACATTTAGGGAAAATGAACTAGGAGTTGTATATTAATAGAAAATAGAGGGAAGCATACAACCAAGCCTTGATGTTGACAAGATCTCCTTGAATGAATATCCAAGTCCAAGCTAATCTCTGTAAGCACTCCTTCTCCAAGCCAAATGAGTATCATATAGGTACAATCTTAGCATAAGGGTGCAAGTAGAAATAGACCAACCATTTGGGAATGGGAGAGGATGAATATATAGGCTGGGAAAGGGGGTTAGGACCTCTCCAAAGATAGGATTAGGCCATCACGTCAAGGAGGTAGCTCATAGGGATAAGATAAAGAGGCCAAGTTGGGATAATTTGACCCCATATATGCCAAACAACCTCCAGCTCACCACTTTGGAAGCTTCTAGATCACGAAGCTTCTCATCCTCTTAAGGAAAGTTACCTTTTTGGGATTATCACGCATATACAAGGGAACAGAGCGATTCCATCAAGGGTTAATTTCAATGAAACATGTGATCATCATTGTTTTGAGTCTCATAAGCATGATGATGTTCAAATTTGGGTTTTAGATCTATTTCTTCTAGGGAAAGCTCAAGGAATTTTCCAATCAATGACTAAGGAAGGATCTGAGCTGCATATATGAATGAATACACTCCATAATTTGTTGGGATTATGACATAGGTTTGGCACTATGGCATAGGTGTTGTCCTTGATGGAAACTCACTCAAATGACAGATCACAGCTGAGGCACTTAGAATGGAAGAAAATAAGGTATACACAGGTTCCTCTCAGCAAAGTTGTGTATACACGTGGGATCACCGATCAAAAGGCACGTATACATATGCATGCACTTTCATGCAAAGAAAAGCACATACATGTGGGAAAATTTATGTTCGGTCCATGGTATTAGTTCGACATATTTGAACCTATGGTTTTGGTCCTTGGTATTGATCCAAAGTATTGAAGCCAAGTATTGGGTCCCTAGTGTTGGTTCTCAATGGTTTTGGACCATGGTTTGAGTAAGGCCTACGACTATAAAAAGGGGAAGGAGATCATTTGGCAAGGGCATCGACTAAAGTGTTGAATATCTTAGGAGGATCAAGATCTGGAAAACTGGTGATTGGTTTATGTTTCATTGCTGGACCTAAACCAAGGAGGAACCTAAGCGCTAAAAGATGGATAAGTTCTATTGATGGATCAAGATTTTAAGGCTTGAATAGTAGTATCATTGCGTGATTCTTGATTTGTTATAATTGGCACATGATTAGATCTATAAATATGATAATCTTGATATAACTAATGTATTATTAAGTGAAAAGCGGTAAAGTATCTTTTATAGATCTATATGTAGGTTCGGCACATCAGAGGTGTGTATACACATATGTTCAGGAAAAGGAGACAATGTATACGCTGGTTGGTCTTGAGACAGATGTGTATGTATGCAAGATTCTCATCTTGAAGTAGCGTACGTCTCATGAAATATGTTTTAGCTGCTTCTATTTATTGTTGCAGTGTTCTGGGTTCAGAATTGGTGTCTGGTTACTATTACTGTTTTTCTGGTTACAGCATTCTGAGAAGCGTTTGGTTGATTCTATTTTGGTTTGTACAAAGGAGATTGATTGATGCAGATACACTTGATGTTTGATTGATGATATTCATGGATCCAGTCTAAAAATTTATGAAACGTGGTTCGTGGAAGAAAAGAGAAGGTTGTAGCCTTCTATAGGTCAACACCTTTGTACTAGTACCTCAGCTAGTACAAGAGCTAAGGGGGTTGTAGCTCCCTTCCAGGAGAAGCTGGAGAACAAGAGAAGGTTGTAGCCTTCTGCAGGTTGCAGCTTACGTACTGGTATAAGACTGCACCAGTACAAAATCATTGTAAAAAGAAGTTTCTAATTAAAAGAAGATAGAGACAAATTGCAGCAGGTGGTTTTCACCCACATTGGGTTTCCACCTTATATCTTGTGTTCTTATGTGTGACTTTCTACATTATTTTTCTGTTCTTGGTTAATCTTTATATGGTTCTGACATCAGCATCTGAAGAATAATTAAATTATAAGTTATATGCTAGTTTCCTTAACTAAAGTTGCATATATACGTTGGTTTCACTAACCTAAGTAGCATATACAAATCTGTGTATGAATTGAAATATAATTGACCTGATAACACTGATTCACCCCCCCTCTCAGTATTATTTCCAACAGTTATATCTCCAATATCAAATGTACAAATGAGATCTAGGGGTGTCCATTATATAGGTTTAGACCAATTAGGGTTTATGGTGTGCATGCCTAAAATAAAGGAAAAATGACACTTGGCAGAATTACAAAAACAACAAGTTGTGTCATCCTTCGGGAAACTAATTATCCACCCTCTATATTTTAGGGATGCCTTTTTTTTTCTTGCTTTTTTCTTTTTTGGGAAAACTAGCCATTCACATTGTTGAGGAAGATTACATGATTCCAAACTATTGTGCAACTCCTTGACTAAGTGAATTGCACAGTTTTTGAGAGAAAGGATCATTTGCACAGTTTTTGAGCTCAGTGTAGACCTTCGTGTATGGATTGAGCAATTCCAATTCCAATCATCAAGGCTGCCCTGTCTTCCAAGATTGCATAATTTCTGGAGGCAAGCCCATCAATGTTGCAAAGTCAAGTCAAGAGATATCTTATGTTTGAAAGATATCAAATCAAGATCAATATATCAAAATAAAAGCATGAAAAAATAAGTCTTTATCATAGCATGAATAGTTGACAACACTGAAAGATAATCTCCTATGGACAGAAGGGAGGCTCCAAAATCAAAGCATGCGCAAAATTTTTGACAGTGGTTGTAGCGGCTACAACAACTCAAGTGAGACCTTGAGCCGTGTAATTTTTCATTAATAGGATTAATAAAATTTGGTAGGTTGTTTGCATTTGAAGCACTTGATCGAGCTCCTGAGGTCCAAAAAATCACAGTTTTAGCACCTCTTCTGCAGATTTCTATGCAACCCCATTTCGTACCCTAGCGGATTTAGGGAAGAATTTGTCCTTAAGTGGTAGAGTTTATCATGTTGGATTCGTGAAAGAATGCTCCATCAAATGGAATATGAATTTGACACTTTTGAATTCATATGATATTTTTCATATAATTTCTTTTAAACATGAGGCTTGAAATATTTTTGGACAATTTCAAAGGGGCTCAACAAAAAATCAATAACATAAATATACAAAATGTTTTTTTCTTAAATACTGCTATTTTTTTTCATGAGGCCTCTTTAAAAGGGTAATAATGGTTTTTCAATTTATTTAAAGAGTTGAAAACAATCTTACATGAACACATGTGTCTCCAAAATTCAATTGAAATATTAATTTGCCAGCTTTCAAAATTAGTAAAAAAAATATAATCTTTCATAAAACTATAAATTTTTAATATGAAAAACTAAGTTATATCCATGTAGATCATGCTCTCTCTCTCTCACACACACACACACACACACATTTTAGACTAATTTACGCTACATGGACATGCACATACCTCTTAAGTTTTGCGAAACTTTGCAAGGACAAGTATTGCATTAATGGAAAATTGAGAGATTATATGACACCAAATATTTTAACAAAAAATATCATTAGGAAAACAACATAACTCTCCACATATTTTCTTTTTACTCTGAATCAAAATTAATTATGCTTATATGAATTTTGAGGTCTACAATTCAATAAAAGAGGAAAAACTTGAAATTTCATCTCCACATTTGGCCCAAACCTGTAACCCCATGTTCATGCATTCACCCTTGAGTATTTGAATACTTCAAACTTACTAATGAAGATTTGATAAGAATATCCTTCTTTAGGATCATCTGGATGCTAAATGGTGCAGAAAAAGAGAGTTAGTGGAGGAAGAGAAAATTTGGTGTAGGAAGAAGAAGCTAGAGTAGTATACAAGTTCTCCAACTACCAATGACAAAGTATGTATGTTATATGAGTGCTACAAGTTGTTAAAAGTATTTGAATATTACACGGTATGTATAGTATATTGTTTCAGTGTTATTATTTAGCTACAACATCAGGACCACAAGTTAAGCCATAAGGTATGAAAAAGATATTACCTTCAAAAAAGTCTTGATTCATATAATACTCTTGAGAAATGCATGCCAGTCATATATACATGTGAGTAAGTTTGATTTCTAGTACATGTGATATACTGATGAGCTTTATAGCTTAAATCTCATTGATATTTGGATATCTTGATTTTTGTATAAAGATAAAGCATAACCAAAAGCAATGACTTTGATATACATTAACTTGATAATGTTGTCAATGCTTGTAATGAGTATGGTAACCCTCAGGGAAATAGTATGATTGCAATATTGACATGCATGATCTACTAACTATCTTCTTGTTGATATTGATGAGGTTTTGCTAAGCTATAATCATTATGATAACTAACAACATGGTAAATTTATGATAAAATGAATGCCTTCACTTGATCGTGTTAGGGCTCTAATGGAAGTGGTTAGTATATCATGATAAATATGTGATATTGAATAGAGGTACACTTTCTAGCTACCTTAATTGTATGATGTTAACCCCTGATGAATGATTGATATACATGTATGATAGTGAAGCCAAATTGAATAGTCGATGATGACTTGTCATGACAATGATATATATATATGAGAACCTGATATAGTTTGACTCCATGATATGATATATAACAATTTTTTATGAACTAATATGTTTGTGCACTAAAGAAAAAATGATATTGATGCATTGATGATGACTAAAGAATCCTCCCATTCATAGGTAGAGGCCCTTAATGAAGATACCAACACCTATTACTAATTGTGTAGTGATTGTAAACTTGGGGCTACCTCAAAAGTTTTGAACTAGATGAATAGAAGAACCATGATTGCAGATTGAAATAAGCCTTCTAGACTTGGATTGATGAACATCGAAAGTTGTTGAAGGTATGTCTTTAATATTTGGTTTTATAAACTAACAAATTTTTTCTTGCATGATTAAGAACATTTTAGCTTTCAGCGCCAAAGGGAGTTAACCCTTCATGACCCACTTCCAGAAAGTAAAAGTGTAACAGAAAAATGATGAGGCCTTCCTTGTCAATGGAAGCATGTTGTCATAAACTTGGCATGATGGTTTACATTAAAACAAAGAGTCTCCTCTTTAGATTGATTTTTTGATGAAATCCCATGATGAGCCGACATCTAGTTGGATTCTTGAGTTACAACATGTAGGCTTGTGATTGATGCCTCCTTGTGTGAGAGGTGGAAAGGATGAATATGGTTTTTTATTTATGTAATGCATTTTATCTAAAATATTATTTGATTAGATGTCATGTATGAACTGAAATCAAAGGAAGTATGACTAATCTCTTCAGTGAAATTTTTTGAGTAGGTGGTGGATATGGGCACATTGATATTCTGCAGAGACAAGTAAATGGATATGACCCTCCTGGGTAAGGCTCAAGGATGAGAAAGGACACTTATTTGTTATATTCCCCCCTATATGAGCTCC
>APFE030025613.1:0-29584 GCA_000404065.3 Pinus taeda | reverse complement strand
GCTTCCTCTATGGCCAATGCCTCTGCTGCTTACTCTGGTGCCTCCTCTAAGGCCAATTCTCAACTGTAGCTCCGGCTTCCTATGCCTATCCAGCTCTATCTGCGTTCATGTATTCCACGGACCATAACTAACTGCTGCCGACGATTATGATAGCAGAAAAGTGAATGAGAGATGATGAAATTAATACCTCTAACAATTAGAGGGATTGTGTTCTTAATTTAGAGAATATATATGTGAGAGAATTATGTTCTTAATTTAGAGAATATATATGTGAGAGAATTAATATTTGGTGGTATAATGTACAAAAGTAATCGCCAAAAGTTTGCGAATATCTTCCCAGAAAATTCGATTGCTTTGCTTCAACTACTTACAAATATCATACCTTGTAGACTGAGATTTCTCCACCGCGAAGCATCCATTTTAAGTTGAGGAATTTAAGGTTTATGGGACTTGAAAGTGTCCAATTCCTGGCAGTTTCATTCTTGCTAATGTTTATGGCAAGGCAATATTTTGTGAAATATCAATAGTTTGGAACCAAGAGTAAACACAAACACATTCAACCATCTGATGCCTTCTTCAATGTGAGATCTCTTAAAACACCCACCAATTCTTTCGAAAGCTAAAGCTAGCTATTGGAACCAAGGGTAAACACATTCAACCATCCGATGCCTTCTTCAATGTGAGATCTCTTAAAACACCCACCTATTCTTTCGAAAGCTAAAGCTAGCTATTGGACAACCGGCCATTGTCAAAGTTGTGTGATGTTTTCGCTGGAATTAGGGATCAAACACAACACTCTAGCTAAGAATTGCAATGTCTGAGTTTTCATTAAATAAATTTCTCACCAGCAATATCGCAGTGATGCAGTATAGGTATTTTCGATTACCATAACACGCTATCATGGTTTTGGGGGAAAAGGTTAATTAAATTGCTATCATGGGGAAATAAATTAATTAAACTGCTATCATGGTTTTGGGGAAAAAATTAATTAAACTCGCGGTTACTGATAATTGAGATGGGATGAGAGTGCATTGGTTTTTGGGCGTTGTTCTTTGATAAAATTGGGAGTTATTAAATTTTTTTAATGCATTTGTTTTTCAATTTTTCGAAGTTGTGTGAGTATTCAATTAAATTAATTCAAAATTTAATGTATTAATGAAATTATTTGAGTACTCGTTTTTTATTTTTATTTTCAAAGTTAATTTAATTGTTGGAGTGCTATTTTTAAGTTTTTCGAATTTTTGTATAAATCGATCAACTTAATTTAGATTTTAAAATACTTGTATAAATCGTATCACACGACATGGTTTGAAAGCGTAATCATTTTTAATGTCCATCGTAACAAATTTGTGTTGATATGTATTACAGAATACAATTTTTAAAACCTTTGTATTGTATTTATGCACAAGGATTCAATTCCAAATAAGGCATTGTTGCCTCTGCTTTCTCGCTTTTCGCATTTATGCACAAGGATTCAATTCCAAATAAGGCATTGTTGCCTCTACTTTCTCGCATTTTCGTGTATTCTACAGGTGATGCAGCCTTATGTACTTGCCATTGCAGCCATATCTGCTTCACTTTCCATGACTCTTTTCATAAAATTAAATGACATGGTCAAATGCTTTCACTATTATTGAAGTTTATATGATAGCGAAAATGACATGGTCAAATGATTTTACTCTTGAAGTTAAATATGATAGCGAAAATGAGATATATGATTAGACTGTGGGTTGTTGTTTTCTCAGGTTTTGTGAATGTGTGGTTAAATTAATTTTAATTTTAGTATGTTTCTTGAATTATTTGACATTAGTACTGATGAAATTGCTTGACAGAGTGCCTTTTGATGTTTTGGATTTTTTTTTAAAGATTCGATTAAATTAGTTTTAATTTTGATAGAATTATAAAATTATTTTCCATCGTATCTGTAAAATGTTCGAACAGAATTCCTTTTTCGTGGCCTTCGTAGCATATTTATGTTGAAATATTTGATGAAATCATTCTGTAGGGTAGGTTAAGACGTTTGTAGCATATTTTTGTGCAAGGATTCAATTCCAGACCAGGAATTCTTATCTCTACCTTCTGTGGCTTTCTCCTCTGCTTTTGCAACCACCGGTGCCTTTACTTATGCTGTTGGCTCCCGATAAACTAAGCTCCAACCGCCTGTGCTCCTAAGAAAAACTAAGTCCGTAGTTTTTGTGAAGATTAGATTAAATTAATTTAAGTTTTCATATACTTACGAAATTATTTGGCATGGTGTTTGTGAAAATGTTTTACAGAGTACTCATTTTTTAGGCATTTGCCATAGATTTATGTTAATGTGTTGATAAAATTATTCTAAACAATACTTTTTACAATGTTCTTTGTCTAGGGATTCAATTCCGTATAAAGAATTGTTGCCTTTAATATTGAATTTAACCTAATTTATAGGTTAAGGAGAATGAGATATGATGAACCCTCACGAGAAAAATGAATGGGACATGATGAAATTAATATGTCAAGGCAATATTTTGCGAAATATCTCTTAAAACACCCACGGTCTGCCGATCATTTTGGACAATAGTCCATGGTCAAATGCTTTTACTATTAAAGTTATATGATAGCAAAAATAAGAAATGGTTAACCCTGAGCGGGGATTGAAGGGTTAAAATGAATTTGTAATGATTAAATTAATTCCTGAATTCAGGCTAGTTGTTCTTCTTTTGTTTGCAGCGTCACTCTGTTTCTTACATTTCGTAGTCAAAACAATGGGCTGGCCAACCGGGTTGTGTAGAATTTCAATAGATATGAACCATATTTTCCCGAAACCACCAATGGCAAAAAATATGTGTGAATTTTGGCCAGTTGGGTTGTGTATAATTTCAATAGATATGAACCATATTTTCTCGAAACCACCAATGGCAACAAATACGTGTGAATTTTGTGCAGCCCGAAACCATTAATAGCAACAAAACCCACAACCGATTGTTCCCCACAACCGATCCAACAATGGTTTCATATTTTTTTACCCCATTGATTTTTCATCTATTTTTTATTCCATTCATTGATTGGCTTAAAATAGTTCTAAACCCTTCCTTTTGGAAGAATTGCAGCTAATCATTTAAAAAAAAACTAGTTAATCATTTGAGCGGTTAAAGTGGTTAAAGAAGTGGAGCTAATCATTTCAAAAAAAAATCGGTTAATCATGAGTGGTTAGCGATGCTTTTTGCATTAGCACATTCTCATTTCTCTCTGTTTTTCATATCCCTCATCTTGATTTTCACTAAGAAATAATCCCTCGTATATTTATGTTTTATTTATTCTTTTTGCCCATCCTATTTCATTTCTTTAAGTAGGTTGCTTAATATTATCATAGGACCGTATCTTTTTTAATTAATAGGTAGTTCTCATTTCCAAAAAGAATAGGACAGACAAGCACAATAAGGCTAATTAAAAATCTACCTTATTAATTTGATGGACAGAAATTTAAGTATTCAATAATACCATTTTTAAGGGTTAGTGGGGAGATGGGGTGAGGAGGAGGTTTCAATAATAAAATCATGTGTTTAGTTCTATGAATAAATTCTAGTTTCAAGACAAATGAAGTTGTTGTTAGTGGGGAGATGGGGTGAGGAGGAGGTGGAGGCAAGAGTGGAGGTAGTAATAGCGGAGACCAAAGGAGGAGGAGGAAGAGTGGTAGGATGGTGGGAAAACGAGGAGGAATTTAAGGAGCGACAGAAGGGAGGAGCGATTAGTGGGGAAGACTAGCAAGAAGAGGAGGAGGGGGGACTAGTTATAGTGAGAAACACATGGGGGAGGGGGTGGTAGTGGTAGAAGAATACAAGTGCGAGGGTGGGATATAAGGATAAAAAGAGGATGTGGAGGGAGGGGATGGAAGAGGAGGCTGTGGGGAGGTGGTGCGAGGAGGAGGTGGAGTAAAATGTGGTGGAGGAAGAGGGCAGGGGGAAGAGGAGGAGGTGGAGGAATACGTGGAGGAAGATGAGGGAGGGATCTATAGGAGGATCAAAAGGAGCAGGAGTAGGTGGGAGAATGGGGAGGTGAGGTGAGAGGAGGAGTAAGAGGAGGGGATATAGGAAGATAAGGGAAGGGGTGAGTGGGATGAGGGTAGAGTAGGGAAGAGGAGGAAAAGGACGAGGATTAGGGGGAGGAGGTCTGGGTGGAAGGGAGGATGAGCTGGGTAAGAGTGTTGGGGGAAGATAATCGAGAGTAGGAGGAGAAGGAGGAGGAGGAGAAGGGGAGAGGATGAGGTGGAAAAAGATTTGGAGGAGGAGGAAAGAGGCACATGTTTATAAGGGAGGAAGGAGGAGTAAGAGGAGGTGGTTGAGGGGATGAATAGGTGGATGACGGTAGGAAGGCAATGAAGAGGGAGCATGGCAGGCATGTGGAGAAGTAAGATGAAGAAGACGAGGAGGATAAGGGGAGAGGATGATGGCGAAAATGAGGTAGAGGAGGAGGAAAAAGGGAGAGGTTGAGAAGGGAGGAAGGTGACAAAGCAGGAACATGGAAAGAATGTGGAGGAGTAAGAGGAGGAGGGGGAGGAAAAGGAGAAGAGGAGAAGGAAGAGGATGGGATGAGGAATTGGTGGGTGGGAAACGAAGGAAGTGCATGATGAGGAGGATGAAGAGTAATAAGTGTAGGAGGGTGCAAAAAAGAGGAATAAGTGAAGGTGAGACAAAAGGGAGGAGTGAGTGAGGAAGACTAGAAAGATGAGGAAGAGGGGGTACTTAGGCAAAATAGGAACATGAGGGGGAGGAGGAAAGGGACATGGGGGTTGAAAATGAAAAGAGATAGAAGGGGAAGCGAGGATAAAAAGAGATGTGGGTGGGAGGGGAAGGAATAGGAGGCAGAGGGAAGAGGAGGTTGTGGAGGGAGGGGTGATGAGTAGGATGTGGAGGAAAAAGTGGAGTAGGCATAAAGGGGGAGGGTAGAAAATTTGTAGGATGAGAAAAAGGAGGATGAGGAGGAGGTGGGGAGGTGGGAACGTGAGGTGAGAGGAGGAGGCATAGGAGAAGACAAAGGAGGACAAGGGAAAGGTGGAGTGGCATGATTGTAGAGGAGGGAGGAGGAGGAAAAGGAGGAGGATTAGGGGAGGACATGCAGGTAGAGTGGAGGATGATATGCATAGGGGGATGTGGGGGGTTGATAAATCTTGGGGGAGCCAGAGGAGGGGTGGGTGCTGTGTAATTAGAAAGATGGGGAGGATGGGGATGGGGGAAGAGGGGAAGGGAGAGGAGGTGTTGGAGGCAGTATCTTTGAAGGGGCTATTGGAGGTAAATGTGGAGGTCGAGGAGGAGGATTAGGATGATGCATAAGAGGAGTTGGGGAGAAGGAGGAGTGAGAAGGAAATATTCCAATAAATTTATATCATAAAAATTCACATTATAAACGCAATCCAAATAATTTAAATGCAAATTATCATGTATTTTAAAAGCCTCCTCATACATTAAGGTAGTGAGGGAATTTCTCCAAATGTACCTACAATTGTAGTGTTCAATACACATATAATCACTGAGTTCTTAATATATTAAAGCCTTCCACAAAAACATTTGTAAACTACTCTTTAAGACAAAAATTGAAAAAGACAGTTCCTTGAACAATGTTAAGATAACTCATATTGACAAAATACCTTCCTTACCTCGAGTGTGACACCTTGAGAAAATGATATTAACATTAGCATCTCCATCTCCGTCAACATCAATGTTCCTTACCAATTATGCTACCATACTCCATTAAAATATCGATTGATCATGCTTTTAAAATAATTGAGCAAGGTCATCATTGTTTATATCCACAACTCACAGGAATTCGAGCCCTTTTCATATCATGACATCGACATGGAGGGATATGGCTCTATATAGGGAAATGATTTTAATAATGCTAACAAGGCAAGAAAATCTACATCTTCTATCTACTCACAAAGGCGTTTTGTTGCAATATTGTTGTTTGCTTTTTATTTTCCTGAACAATAATAAAAGGCAATGGGTAATTCCAAAAAGTCAAAGGTTTCACTTTTGATTTAAATAAACAAGTACAAAATCCAAATTGGAATTAAAAAAAATAAAGAAAACAGTTGCACACATAGGCAAAAGGTAGTAATGTAACTCTCAAATTCAAAATGTTAATTCCATTCCATGACTTGTCCCATGCTTTTTCTTGATCTACACAATGACAAGAAATCACAAAATAAACGTAGGGAAGCTATGAATAATAAAAATTATGCTTCGTAACTATCCATGATTACTAACATGATATTGGAAATAAAAAATCAATGTGATGATTAACAAATAAAAGAGTACACTTTCTCCTATTAAATAGTAAATAATAATCTCTTACAAAATATGACATTTTCTAAAAAGATTTTCCAATTATTATGATTACATTTCAAAATAATTTAGTTTATATATTTATTTACTTATCCCTTAAAAAATCTAAAGATTTATTGGATTTTATTTAGTCATTTTATAAAAGTTAATGATAAAAACTTATCTTTATGAGATTACTTATTCTAAAATAATTTTAATTACCAAGTGGAGATTGTGGGATTATGCTGTGAAACTTAGATATAGGAGAATTATCTGTTTCGAATAAAGATGTTGTAGAGTGAAATTTTGCATGTTGTGAGCCATATCAAAACTAAAGCCAATTAGCATCCTACAACAAGAGAACCTTAGTTCTATTGCGATATATTTCTTTGAAATGGTGAAATCACTTAGAAATGCCTTTCCTTGTAAGAGTCTTGCTTCTTGGATCCATATTGAGATGTTAGAAAGGTATTGTGCTGATCATATGCAAATAATTGATACAAGATGGAAACCTTGTTTGACTTCTCTTTAAGTGGGATACAAAAAGGTTGGGGAGCTATCAACAGCGACATAAATGTTGATTGAGTACAAAATGCTCTTAACCCAAATGAGACTTTACCAATATATGTTGTTCATCTGAAGGATTGAAATTATGTAGTTTTATTATAACTTATGACAAGCCTTTTCTATGTGAATTTCTAGGAGCATGGAGGCCAGTTTTTGGGTTTTGATGGTATGAAGTGCATCTCTAGTGATTGTGATTTTGTCCATTATATTCATTCCAGTGAAAACTTGTTTCATGAGCAAATACCATAATAGACAAAAGAAGTGAAATTAAATGATAACTTGATAAGTAGTAAGTTCCCGAAAACTATTATTTGTAGCTGATATTGAAGGCTGAAATTGTGCCTCAATTTCAAATTCATATTTGGCCCTCCCTCTATGTTCTATGGCCACAAAAGTAGAATTTATTGAAGGATCTATCTTCACCCATGTTTAATTTCATATATTGTGTTGTGGGAAAATGTATCTAAATTCTCTGATAGCATGTTAAAGGATTCAATGGTCAAGTTATCCATGCAGCAAGACTTGTCATAGGGGCATGCGTGACTTGACGATTTCTAGTGACGGGTCTACTTCAAATATCTTCTATGACATCCCGACATCAAATGGGAGAAATTTTTACAATCGATGACCATATAATCTAGAGTAATAATTTTATACATTGACCTTGATAAAATATTGACGAGACACCTTTGTTACTAGGTATGCAAATTTTCAGGGTAATTTTTCGACCTTCAAATCTTCTGAAGCAACCAAACTCACTAGAAAATTATCGAATTTTAAGATTCAATTTGGAAGAAATGTAGATTCACTAAATGTAGTATATACACTACATGGCCCTCTATTGCATGAAATCATTTATTACATGAAAGCATTGGAATGTGTACAAGTTTCTGAAATGGGAATGCATGAAAACATGACCTCCCAAAATGTGTGTGGGAGAAACATGGTATATAAAAAGTACAAAATACATAGATATTTCAAGCAACATATTATCTTTTAAGAAAATAAGCAAGACAATAAGAATGATATTCATAAATGAAATTTTAGGAGTCGATTGTTTATATTAATTCATGTAGAATGATTACATGATGCAAAATCCCATATCTTGGTGGTATTGAATAATACCAATCCCATACCGTCATACATGATAAAATCCACTCGAATGGAAACAATCATGCCAATGCTGAAATGTTGACATTTTCCTTTACCGTACATTTTCTATCATTTTACTTTAAGAAATTTTAATATTAGCATTAATTACCAAGGTGATTAACTCTACAAAGATCAATCCCTTCTTACTATTTTTTCGTGGAAAGGGTGATATTTTCCTATAGGTCCCATGCCCATCTTGGGAACTTAGGTGGGCTCAAGAACCAACAAAAAGGCTCCTAAATGCCTTCGAAACATTGTTGGTCAAACTTATGGTTGGTGATACTACATGGCATTTCCATATTAGGAAATGCTTGAAAGATGGGTATTGTCCATGAATGTTACATGCTACTGTATAGTGACATTGTATTGTGGAATGACGAGGTGTTGTCACTATTAGGCTAAACATTGAGCTACTGTGCTTGAACATATACTACCATCCTTGTCATGCCGAGCCTCTATTATTGTTGTACTAAATTAGGAATAAAAACTATGATCCATGTTGTAAGTATGAGATTACATTTTATTGCAACCCAAGCAAGATGGTTTGCCAACAACATCATGTAGATGTACTTGTATCCATAAAAATTGGAGAAATAAATATACAAAGGATGTGCATACTGGCCATTAGATCACCAACAGATGAGGTTGTTAAGTGTGTAGTAACAACAATGTACCATGTTCGCAAAAAAAAGTCCAAGTCAAGCAATCCAAACTACTCTAAAAGAAACAACACAAATACAAAATTTGCATTGTTAATCTGCAACAAAATATTTTCAATCCTTGTGCTTAGAATCATTTATTAGAGAGCTATGATAATATCTTGTTTTTATGGAATGGTATACTTGGTTCTATGTATAAAGATATTGTCCTTATTTATAATTGAAATTAATTATGGTCCTAGATATATGAAAGTTATGTTATTTCTTAAGAAGGCCATATACAACTATGCAATTGATTTGGATAGGGAAAATTTGGTTTGAAGGAATATGAATGAGATGTTTATGGAAAAAGCTTTGACTCTGATCAATTATTTTTTATGGGCTCAAATTTGGAGTCAAGACTTCGCAAGGTGTCCAATTTTGGGTATCACTAGACATTTTTACTTGGCAAGTATTTGTGTTGGGGGAAGCTCTAGATTCAAATAGAGAAGAACCCAGAAATTCCTACAACTTTATTTTTTTAATATTTGTTAAAGGATTTGTTTATTTCATGTTATTTCCAATGTTCCTGTAGTACAAAAATCAAATCTAGGAAAAATATGTGGGAAGTATTTATTAGGAAAAATATCTGCGAAAAATGAAATTATGATAGATCATATGCAAGAGTGGGAAATAGGAATGTGATGATGATGAGGAGATAAAACAATCATAGTACTTAACAATGACCTCCGTGTTAACAGCTTTAGGTGGCAAAAAACTCTTACATAATCAAACATTATTTTTTCCTCTTTGTTATTAATGTTTAAGTAGTTTTATCAATTATATCTCAACCTGTTTATTTTTATTTTATTGAAGTTCCCAAAGTAACTTTTATTTATTTTTATTTAAGTTTCCAATGTAACATTTATTTTCAAGAAGAGAAATATATTTACCAAGAATCTGTATTTTTCATTTAGAATTTCGAAGATAAACATGTATTTTGTCACTAAATATTTTATCTTTTTTCCCCTGGAAAAATTCGTAATTTTATTCATAAGATAAAATTACATTTTGTAGATGCTAAAAGCATATGCAGAGATACTGATGCAAGATATTATATTAGGTTACAACATCTCTATCATATTAGGTTAAAAAGTAAGTTTCTATGCAAATATACATTTACATTAATTTTAATTTAAATAATATTTAATAATTTAATTTTCAAATATTTTTTAATTAAATTTTATATATTTTAAAATTTAATAATATTTATATTTTTTTAAAATATTTTTTTATAATTAAAAATGAGAATATCATTATGGAAACTATGTTAGTTTATTTTTATAGTCAATATAATTATCAATTAATATATAAATTATTAAACTTTATTAAACTTAAATATTGTTGAAATTATGTTAATCTATATTTAACATTAGTATAACGGTCTATTAATATAAATATAACTATTTTTATTTTGAATTTAAAATAATATTTAATCATATTATAATATATATATTTCAAATAATGATGAATATTTCAATTTATTTTATTGTTTATGTTACAATATTTATATATTTATATGTTTTCAAAATAATGAAACTACTATTTAAATATTATTAAAAAAACTATTTTAATGTTTTGAAGTTAAAGTTATGTTTCAAATAAATTGAAAAACACTATATAGAAAGCTTCTCTTGGTTTGGAGATGTAAAATCTCTACTAACAGGGCTAACCACATGAACGTGAGAGCTTATATGACTCAAAAAATGGTCTATCAAAATAATAAAATTTATTGTATTGTATTGATTTTAATATCAAATGATTAATTGATATGTGTTATTACAAATTGATGTTATTATATGAATATCATGTTATCTTTTTTTCTTTTATAAGGGACTTGAATCTCGAGCCTCACTTTTTGCATAATACTTTATAATATGACAATCATCCAAAACCCAAAAAAGAAAAATATAAATTATAAAATATAAATAAATGTAGGTTATAAATGTTATATAGTTTAGTTGAATAAAAGTGGTTTTGTCATTTGTGTGTATGTGGGGAAGTTATTTAAAAAATTGAAAAAATATCGAGTTTCTAATTTTCTGTTAAGATTCGTTTAAATTAATTGAAATTTTGATAGACTTATGATATTATTGGCCATGGTACCTGTACAATGTTAGAAATAGAATTCAGTTTTCATGGCCTCTCTGTAGCAGATTTATGGTGGAATAATTTGATGAAATTATTTTGCAGAATATGTTAAGACGTTTGTCACATATTTTTGTGCAAGGATTCAATTCTGGATAAAGGATTTTTGTCTCTGAATTCGATGGCTTTCTCCTCGGTTTCTTGCACGATGGATGCCTCGACTTATGCTGTTGGCTCCACATAAACTAAATAGAAGCTCCGGCTGCCTATTCTGGTAAAAAAGCCAAGTCGATAGATCCCATTAAATTAAATTAATTTTAATAATTTAAATGACATCAGAGAATTTTTGACAGAGTACCCGTTATTAGGAGGAATTTGCAGTAGATTTATGTGAATGCATTGATGGAATTATTCTAGATTACTCCTTATTAGGCATTTGCAGTAGTTATGTGAATGTATTGATGAAATTATTCTACACAATACTTGTTTGAATGACCTGTGTCTAGGGATTCAATTCTATATAAAGAATTATTGCCTCTACCTTGTACGGCTTACTCCAGTGCTTCCTCTATGGCCAATGCCTCTGCTGCTTACTCTGGTGCCTCCTCTAAGGCCAAATCTCAACTGTAGCTCCGGCTGCCTATGCCTATCCAGCTCTATCTGCGTTCATGTATTCCACGGACCATAACTGACTGTTGCCAACAATTATGATAGCAGAAAAGTGAATGAGAGATGATGAAATTAATACCTCTAACAATTAGAGGGATTGTGTTCTTAATTTAGAGAATATATATGTGAGAGAATTATGTTCTTAATTTAGAGAATATATATGTGAGAGAATTAATATTTGGTGGTATAATGTACAAAAGTAATCACCAAAAGGTTGCGAATATCTTCCCAGAAAATTCGATTGCTGTGCTTCAACTACTTACAAATATCACACCTTGTAGACTGAGCTTTCTCCACCGCGAGGCATCCATTTTAAGTTGAGGAATGTAAGGTTTATGGGACTCGAAAGTGTCCAATTCCTGGCAGTTTCATTCTTTATGGGATGGCATTATTTTGTGAAATATCAATAGTTTGGAACCAAGGGTAAACACATTCAACCATCTGATGCCTTCTTCAATGTGAGATCTCTTAAAACACCCACCGATTCTTTCGAAAGCTAAAGCTAGCTATTGGACAACCGGCCATTGTCAAAGTTGTGTGATGTTTTCGCTGGAATTAGGGATCAAACACAACAATCTAGCTAAGAATGGCAATGTCTGAGTTTTCATTAAATAAACTTCTCACCAGCAATATCGCAGTGATGCAGTACAGGTGTTGTGGGAGGGAGATTCAGGCGTGAGTGGGTTTGCGAATTAAAATTTCAGGTATTTTCGATTAGACTATGGGTTGTTGTTTCTTGAATTATTTGACATTAGTACTGAGTTTGTGCCTTTTGATGTTTTGGATTTTTTTTTAAAGATTCGATTAAATTAATTTTAATTTTGATAGACTTATAAAATTATTTGCCATGGTATCTGTAAAATGTTCGAAGAGAATTCCTTTTTCGTGGCCTTCGTAGCATATTTATGTTGAAATATTTGATGAAATCATTCTGTAGGGTAGGTTAAGACGTTTGTAGCATATTTTTGTGCAAGGATTCAATTCCAGACAAGGAATTCTTGTCTCTACCTTCTGTGGCTTTCTCCTCTGCTTTTGCAACCACCGGTGCCTTTACTTATGCTATTGGCTCCCGATAAACTAAGCTCCAACCGTCTGTGCTCCTAAGAAAAACTAAGTCCGTAGTTTTTGTGAAGATTAGATTAAATTAATTTAAGTTTTCATATACTTACCAAATTATTTGGCATGGTGTTTGTGAAAATGTTTGACAGAGTACTCATTTTTTAGGCATTTGCCATAGATTTATGTTAATGTGTTGATAAAATTATTCTAAACAATACTTTTTACGATGATCTTTGTCTAGGGATTCAATTCCGTATAAAGAATTGTTGCCTTTCACAATCGAATCTAACCTAATTTATACGTTAAGGAGAATGAGATATGATGAACCCTCACCAGAAAAATGAATGAGACATGATGAAATTAATATGTCAAGGCAATATTTTGCGAAATATCTCTTAAAACACCCACGGTCTGCCGATCATTTTGGAAAACAGTCCATGGTCAAATGCTTTTACTATTAAAGTTATATGATAGCGAAAATAAGAAATGGTTAACCCTGAGCAGGGATTGAAGGGTTAAAATGAATATGTAATGATTAAATTAATTCCTGAATTCAAGCTAGTTGTTCTTCTTTTGTTTGCAGCGTCACTCTGTTTCTTACATTCCGTAGTCAAAACAATGGGCTGGCCAACCGGGTTGTATAGAATTCCAATAGATATGAATCATATTTTCCTGAAACCACCAATGGCAACAAATACGTGTGAATTTTGGCCAGCCGGGTTGTGTAGAATTTCAATAGATATGAACCATATTTTCCCGAAACCACCAATGGCAACAAATACGTGTGAATTTTGTGCAGCCCGAAACCATTAATAGCAACAAAACCCACAACCGATTGTTCCCTACAACCGATCCAACAATGGTTTCATATTTTTTTACCCCATTTATTTTTCATCTATTTTTTATTCCATTCATTGATTGGCTTAAAATAGTTCTAAACCCTTCCTTTTGGAAGAATTGCAGCTAATCATTTAAAAAAAAAATTAGTTAATCATTTGAGCGGTTAAAGTGGTTAAAGAAGTGCAGCTAATCATTTAAAAAAAAAATCAGTTAATCATGAGTGGTTAGCCATGCTTTTTGCATTAACACATTCTCATTTCTCTTTGTTTTGCATATCCCTCATCTTGATTTTCACTAAGAAATAATCCCTCGTATATTTATGTTTTATTTATTCTTTTTGCCCATACTATTTCATTTTTTAAAGTAGGCTGCTTAATATTATCATAGGACCGTATCTTTTTTAATTAATAGGTAGTTCTCATTTCCAAAAAGAATAGGACAAACAAGCACAATAAGGCTAATTAAAAATCTACCTTATTAATTTGATGGACAGAAATTTAAGTATTCAATAATACCATTTTTAAGGGTTAGTGGGGAGATGGGGTGAGGAGGAGGTTTCAATGATAAAATCATGTGTTTAATCGTATGAATAAATTCTAGTTTCAAGACAAATGAAGTTGTTGTTAGTGGAGAGATGGGGTGAGGAGGAGGTGGAGGCAAGAGTGGAGGTAGTAATAGCGGAGACCAAAGGAGGAGGAGTAAGAGGAGGTGGTTGAGGGGATGAATAGGTGGATGACGGTAGGAAGGCAATGAAGAGGGAGCATGGAAGGCATGTGGAGAAGTAAGATGAAGAAGACGAGGAGGATAAGGGGAGAGGATGATGGAGAAAATTAGGTAGAGGAGGAGGAAAAAGGGAGAGGTTGAGAAGGGAGGAAGGTGAAAAAGCAGGAACATGGAAAGAATGTGGAGGAGTAAGAGGAGGAGGAGGAGGAAAAGGAGAAGAGGATAAGGAAGAGGATGGGATGAGGAATTGGTGGGTGGGAAAAGAAGGAAGTGCATGATGAGGAGGATGAAGAGTAATAAGTGTAGGAGGGTGAAAAAAAGAGGAATAAGTGAAGGTGAGACAAAAGGGAGGAGTGAGTGAGGAAGACTAGAAAGAAGAGGAAGAGGGGGTACTCAGGCAAAATAGGAACATGAGGGCGAGGAGGAAAGGGACATGGGGGTTGAAAATGAAAAGAGATAGAAGGGGAAGCGAGGATAAAAAGAGGATGTGGGTGGGAGGGGAAGGAATAGGAGGCAGAGGGAAGAGGAGATTGTGGAGGGAGGGGTGATCAGTAGGATGTGGAGGAAAAAGTGGATTAGGCATAAAGGGGGAGGGTAGAAAATTTGTAGGATGAGAAAAAGGAGGATGAGGAGGAGGTGGGGAAGTGGGAACGTGAGGTGAGAGGAGGAGGCATAGGAGAAGACAAAGGAGGACAAGGGAAAGGTGGAGTGGCATGATTGTGGAGGAGGGAGGAGGAGGAAAAGGAGGAGGATTAGGGGAGGACATGCAGGTAGAGTGGAGGATGATATGCATAGGGGGATGTGGGGGGTTGATAAAGCTTGGGGGAGCCAGAGGAGGGGTGGGTGTTGTGTAATTAGAAAGATGGGGAGGATGCGGATGGGGGAAGAGGGGAAGGGAGAGGAGGTGTTGGAGGCAATATCTTTGAAGGGGCTATTGGAGGTAAATGTGGAGGTCGAGGAGGAGGATTAGGATGATGCATAAGAGGAGTTGGGGGCAAGGAGGAGTGAGAAGGAAATATTCCAATAAATTTATATCATAAAAATTCACATTATAAATGCAATCCAAATAATTTAAATGCAAATTATCATGTATTTTAAAAGCCTCCTCAGACATTAAGCCTCCTTTGAGGTAATGATTTTAAGAATGCTAACAAGGCAAGAAAATCTACATCTTCTATCTACTCACAAAGGCATTTTGTTGCAATATTGTTGTTTGCTTTTTATTTTCCTGAACAATAATAAAAGGCAATGGGTAATTCCAAAAAGTCAAAGGTTTCACTTTTGATTTAAATAAACAAGTACAAAATCCAAATTGGAATTAAAAAAAATAAAGAAAACAGTTGCACACACAGGCAAAAGGTAGTAATGTAACTCTCAAATTCAAAATGTTAATTCCATTCCATGACTTGTCCCATGCTTTTTCTTGATCTACACAATGACAAGAAATCACAAAATAAACGTAGGGAAGCTATGAATAATAAAAATTATGCTTCGTAACTATCCATGATTACTAACATGATATTGGAAATAAAAAATCAATGTGATGATTAACAAATAAAAGAGTACACTTTCTCCTATTAAATAGTAAATAATAATCTCTTACAAAATATGACATTTTCTAAAAAGATTTTCCAATTATTATGATTACATTTCAAAATAATTTAGTTTATATATTTATTTACTTATCCCTTAAAAAATCTAAAGATTTATTGGATTTTATTTAGTCATTTTATAAAAGTTAATGATAAAAACTTATCTTTATGAGATTACTTATTCTAAAATAATTTTAATTACCAAGTGGAGATTGTGGGATTATGCTGTGAAACTTAGATATAGGAGAATTATCTGTTTCGAATAAAGATGTTGTAGAGTGAAATTTTGCATGTTGTGTGCCATATCAAAACTAAAGCCAATTAGCATCCTACAGCAAGAGAACCTTAGTTCTATTGCGATATATTTCTTTGAAATGGTGAAATCACTTAGAAATGCCTTTCCTTGTAAGAGTCTTGCTTCTTGGATCCATATTGAGATGTTAGAAAGGTATTGTGCTGATCATATGCAAATAAATGATACAAGATGGAAACCTTGTTTGACTTCTCTTTAAGTGGGATACAAACAGGTTGGGGAGCTATCAACAACGACATAAATGTTGATTGAGTATAAAATGCTCTTAACCCAAATGAGATTTTTCCAATATATGCTGTTCAACTGAAGGATTGAAATTATGTAGTTTTATTATAACTTATGACAAGCCTTTTCTATGTGAATTTCTAGGAGCATGGAAGCCAGTTTTTGGGTTTTGATGGTATGAAGTGCATCTCTAGTGATTGTGATTTTGTCCATTATATTCAGTCGAGTGAAAACTTGTTTCATGAGCAAATACCATAATAGACAAAAGAAGTGAAATTAAATGATAACTTGATAAGTAGTAAGTTCCTGAAAACTATTATTTGTAGCTGATATTGAAGGCTGAAATCGTGCCTCAATTTCAAATTCATATTTGGCACTTCCTCTATGTTCTATGGCCATAAAAGTAGAATTTATTGAAGGATCTATCTTCACCCATGTTTAATTTCATATATTGTGTTGTGGGAAAATGTATCTAAATTCTCTGATAGCATGTTAAAGGATTCAGTGGTCAAGTTATCCATGCAGCAAGACTTCTCATAGGGGCATGCATAACTTGACGATTTCTAGTGATGGGTCTACTTCAAATATCTTCTATGACATCCCGACATCAAATGGGAGAACTTTTTACCATCAATGACCATATAATCTAGAGTAATAATTTTATACATCGATCTTGATAAAATATTGACGAGACACCTTTGTTACTAGGTATGCAAATTTTCAGGGTAATTTTTCGACCTTCAAATCTTCTGAAGCAACCAAATTCACCAGAAAATTATCGAATTTTAAGATTCAATTTGGAAGAAATGTAGATTCACTAAATATAGTATATACACTACATGGCCCTCTACTGCATGAAATCATTTATTACATGAAAGCATTGGAATGTGTACAAGTTTCTGAAATGGGAATGCCTGAAAACATGACCTCCCAAAATGTGTGTGGGAGAAACATGGTATATAAAAAGTACAAAATACAGAGATATTTCAAGCAACATATTATCTTTTAAGAAAATAAGCAAGACAATAAGAATGATATTGATAAATGAAATTTTAGGAGTCGATTGTCTATATTAATTCATGTAGAATGATTACATGATGCAAAATCTCATATCTTGGTGGTATTGAATAATACCAATCCCATACCCTCGTACATGATAAAATCCACTCGAATGGAAACAATCATGCCAACGCTGAAATGTTGACATTTTCCTTTATCGTACATTTTCTATCATTTTACTTTAAGAAATTTTAATATTAGCATTAATTACCAAGGTGATGAACTCTACAAAGATCAATCCCTTCTTACTATTTTTTCGTGGAAAGGGTGATATTTTCCTATAGGTCCCATGCCCATCTTGGGAACTTAGGTGGGCTCAAGAACCAACAAAAAGGCTCCTAAATGCCTTCGAAACATTGTTGATCAAACTGTATGGTTGGTGATACTACATGGAATTTCCATATTAGGAAATGCTTGAAAGATGGGTATTGTCCATGAATGTTACATGCTACTGTATAGTCACATTGTATTGTGGAATGTCGAGGTGTTCTCACTATTAGGCTAAACATTGAGCTACTGTGCTTGAACATAGACTACCATCCTTGTCATGCCGAGCCTCTATTATTGTTGTACTAAATTAGGAATTAAAAACTATGATCCCTGTTGTAAGTATGAGATTACATTTCATTGCAACCCAAGCAAGATGGTTTGCCAACAACATCATGTAGATGTACTTGTATCCATAAAAATTGGAGAAATAAATATACAAAGGATGTGCATACTAGCCATTAGATCACCAACAGATGAGGTTGATAAGTGTGTAGTAACAACAATGTACCATGTTCGCAAAAAAAAGGCCAAGTCAAGCAATCCAAACTACTCTAAAAGAAACAACACAAATACAAAATTTGCATTGTTAATCTGCAACAAAATATTTTCAATCCTTGTGCTTAGAATCATTTATTAGAGAGATATGATAATATCTTGTTTTTATGGAATGGTATACTTGGTTCTGTGTATAAAGAGACTGTCCTTATTTATATTTGAAATTAATTATGGTCCTAGATATATGAAAGTTATGTTATTTCTTAAGAAGGCCATATACAACTATGCAATTGATTTGGATAGGGAAAATTTGGTTTGAAGGAATATGAATGAGATGTTTATGGAAAAAGCTTTGACTCTGATCAATTATTTTTTATGGGCTCAAATTTGGAGTCAAGACTTCGCAAGGTGTCCAATTTTGGGTATCACTAGACATTTTTACTTGGCAAGTATTTGTGTTGGGGGAAGCTCTAGATTCAAATAGAGAAGAACCCAGAAATTCCTACAACTTTATTTTTTTTAATATTTGTTAAAGGCTTTGTTTATTTCATGTTATCTCCAATGTTCCTGTAGTACAAAAATCAAATCTAGGAAAAATATGTGGGAAGTATTTATTAGGAAAAAAATCTGTGAAAAATGAAATTATGATAGATCATATGCAAGAGTGGGAAATAGGAATGTGATGATGATGAGGAGATAAAACAATCATAGTACTTAACAATGACCTCCGTGTTAACAGCTTTAGGTGGCAAAAAACTCTTACATAATCAAACATTATTTTTTCCTCTTTGTTATTAATGTTTAAGTAGTTTTATCAATTATATCGCAACCTGTTTATTTCTATTTTATTGAAGTTTCCAATGTAACATTTATTTATTTTTATTTAAGTTTCCAATGTAACATTTATTTTCAAGAAGAGAAATATATTTACCAAGAATCTGTATTTTTCATTTAGAATTTCGAAGATAAACATGTATTTTGTCACCAAATATTTTATTTTTTTTCCCCTGGAAAAATTCGTAATTTTATTCATAAGATAAAATTACATTTTGTAGATGCTAAAAGCATATGCAGAGATACTGATCCATTTTTCACGGAAACCAAAAAAATAAAAAATGAAATATTAAATAACCTATTCTTTTCTCCCTTTCCTTTTCTCCACCTTTCACTATCCCCAGAGTTGTGGGTAGTAGTTACAATGGAGAGTTGATTTTCTGTTATCGTTATGGGAGAGTCCTTGTCCGATTCGCGTCCTTCTGATCCATGTGTTCTCTCGTTGCTAGATATTTCCTTGCCAATTGTCCCGGGGTCTTGTTGCTGCAGTGGATTACTAGGGACTTCCTCTTGCTCTTGCATGTTGTGCTGGACGTTTTGTTCATCCTTATCTACTTTTTATTATGTAGTGCTTGCAACATCTTCTTATTCGTCCATTGGTTCTATATGATGCCATACTTTAGGCATGTTTGTTGCTGCTTGTTTAGATTGGGGATGTGTATTTCCTATGGAGAAGCATTGAGAAGGTGGCCTATTTGTAGGCCCGCATCGGAATGCTGTGTTTTCGTAATCCAAGGATTGTGTCCATTGAGTGTTGTTAAAATTCAGTAATATACTTTCTAGTAGTCCTTGGCTGAGATCTACTTCAACACATATCCTAGTGAATGTAAATATGCATTTTGTGAGTTTGCCTTCATCAATCTTTAGAAATTTCCCCAAGGTATTCCCTATAACGGTTAAAACCTTGTGGTGCCAAAAGTGTAATGGAAGGTTGTGCAGCCTGACCCAGACTGGCATCTTGGATACCACCATTGTATGGGCATCAAAATCTGGAAACCATGGTGTGATGAAGAGCCCTGCGATGCCTGAGAACCATGGCCCCTTATTAAGGATGAATTCCTCTTCCTGTTCTCTTATGAATCATCCTATAAAAAAACCTTTGGGACATAAGTAAATTTCGCAATTTGGTGTCCAATTAGTGTGGATCCAGTTGTGCAGATGACCAGATCTGGGCCAATACTCATTAAATCTGCAGATGACTGAGTGGGAGTATAGATCTGAGTATAAAGCACTTACCTAAATCATTTCAATGGTGAGAGCAGGATTCACGTTTTTTTGTTCAACAATGTAGGGCCCAGGAGGTACAGGGGTTGTTGTGGGATTGGCTTCTGCTTTTCCTTTACCCTTGAAAACGTCCTTGAAGGAGCCTAAGTTCTTGGAGTTTATATTCTTTAAGCTGGTTCCAGAAGATCCACCTCGCAGACGGAGGTTGATGATGATGGTCAAGTCTGTGGTTATGTTGCAATCCTAAAGGGTGTAGTTGTCCTGTAAGGTGTGTCCCTTGTAGATTAGGTTTTGCCCCTATTCTGGTATGCCAAGTAGGTTTTGTATTTTGTTCCATAGATCTTGAATGTTGTTGCCCTTACATAGGCTTAAGCAGTGATGTCTACCTTTCGGTGCTTTATGGAATAACTGGGTGAGATCTGCCTCTCTGCTGTTTGAGTCCGACCGAGTTTTCCCTTGGTCTGTTCCCTGGAACATCCAGATCCCTGATCCTGGATCATCGCCCTTCTGTTTGGCTAACTGGCGTTCCTCTGTGCTTATGGCGCATGAATCAGGGCATGGGGGTATCTTGACAGTTGTGTGCCCCCAGATCTACACTTTTTGTAGGCTTCTTATTCTTCTAAGTACCTGATCTATTGGTTCGATGGCAGATCTAAGCATATGGCTGTCTTCCGTGGCGATAATGCTCAATCCAAGGCTATGCATTGCCATGCAAACACATCTTGGCCAAGTTCGGGTGTGTGGAAGGGGTATATAAAAGTCGAGTTGACCCTTACCTCTGAAATATTTCCATGTGGGTTGCTAGATCCTGCCCCATCTACGTCCATATCTTCCTCCTGCAGCTCTACCTCCACAGAGATCTAGGAATTCAGAACAGAGTTGAAGTCCTGGGTGTACTCCTTTGCGACAACCTTCCATTGCCTATTGATGTGTTCACAGGTGGTAGAGTCGGTCTGTCGGAGCTTAGTGCAATGCTCAACATTATGCATGGCCTCGATGTGATCAACAGTGAGGTAGATCTCGCCTTCCTAGCAGCTGGAACGGGATATTGGCCGTCAGGTATGAGGGCCACGCTTTGGACAGAGTGTGCGCACCCAGTCCGGGAGTGCCGAGGGTTTCCTTATTCCTCAGACTTCTTAAGAAGATCTCTTAGGATAATTGCTTTATTTTTGGTTGCAAAGTTCATACCCAGGAGGTCAGTCGAGGATACGAAGGCTGTTGCTACAACGGTGTAACCAACGTTTGTGCCGCACAGGGTCTGTATTTCTGCCATGGCTCCTCGGTCCACTTGGTAGTCACCATATATTTTATTATATTTAGTTATTCATTATTTTATTTTATATTTTAATTTGAAAAATATATAACATTTAATTGTTGAGTATTAAAATTTTATTTACATAACGAACTTCTATTAATAAAAACATGTTATGTTTTGTATTCAAGTTAAAAGTAAGTTACGAACTGTATTTTTCTTATTTATTTCAACATGTAACCTCTTGGATTTAGTTATTCTAATATTAAATTTATAAATTATATTATATTTGAATCACTTTATATAATAATATTGTATTGATGTTTTTTTTTTCATATATATATATTATATATATATATATATATTATATATATATATTATATATATATATATATATATTGGGATTTTTTTAATGAATTGTGCATTTAATTTATGTTACAAGTTGTTAGGAAGGGTTTTTTACTAACAATATCATTTCAATGTTGTATGGAACTGAAAATTGATCAATACCAAAGTTGCTGCATGCGTGGAAGACCTTATCTATTTTTCTCTTTTGCAATGTTCTAATTAGGGAAATATATATATATATATATATATATATAATATATAATATATATATATATATTAATATATATATATTATATTATAATATAATAATATATAATTTTTTTTTTTTCTTTAGATGAGCCAATCAAAGAATGTACATGAACACAAACTACCATTAATAAAAAGATTAGTTTTTTTTTTTTTTGTTCGAGGGGAGTTCAACCCCTCCAAAAGGCTCTCAGGAAGGTTGAGTGGTAACCCTCCTTAGAGTTGTGTTCCTTGTGCTCATGGTTTTCATGATCTTCTGTTTATGGTAACTCCAATATGCACAAACACAAATATATCCTTTTATTATCATAATAATTTATAAGCATGTTTTAAACATCTTCCCAACATACACACAAATGGAAAAATCACTCTTATTCACTTAAATCATTTAACATTTTTCAATGTTTTAAACATCTTCCCCACATACACACAATAGCAAAGCCACTCTTATTCACGTAAATTGCTTAACATTTTTTCAATTTTTCAAACAACTTCCCCACATACACACAAACGATAAAACCACTATTATTCACCTATATTATATAAGTAAGATTTCAAAGACTGATTGGTGTTTGGATAAGAATAACTACATGTGAATCTCAAAGGCCTTGAATGGCATGGAAATGACAAACAATGCTTGAATTAATGTTGTTAAGAATTTTTCCATGTGTTACAAATTGATGATCTATGGGAAACCTACTATGATTCCTTGGAAATTGTAGAAATCGCCTCCTTGTTGGAAACTCATGTATAGATCCTAAAAATCCATGGTGATTGGGTATAATACCCTTAACCATTCAACATCCAAGATATTCTTAGAAACATGGTAGCACCCATATCCATAGAAAACATGTGGGTTTTTAATGAATAATCACCCATTTGAAGCTACAAATTTTCAGACTGATCCACAAATTTAGTGGAACCTCCATTATCAATCATGATCCAATTTTTTTCTAGATCATGGATATAACAATGTGTTTTTCGGGATACCCATTGGTGAATAAAATTATATATGCTACGGCTATCAATTATGATAAAAACTTTAATGTTTGATGTAGCCTATCAATTTGAGAGTTTGGGAAGATGAAATACTAGTCAAGGAATTCAAAGAGAGTTAAGGTTCTATATTTGACTAACCAAAAGGATTAATGTCATCAAATGACAAAGATAGAGGTTGTTGAGGTATACATTTAACAACGTCATCCAAAATTTCCTCTGAAATGGCCATAAATAGTTTTTCTCCTTACATTTATACTTAGAAAAATATTTCTCATCATAATTGTAGCAAAGAACATTAAGTTGGTTCATTGAAATTAAAAAATAGGTTGATTTAAGGAGGAGAAGGAGGAGAGACATTGGTAGTTTTATATGGGGAATAAAGGATTTTTTTTGTTTGGACATTCATGACCCTTTGGACTTCCTAGGTTCTTTGAGAGTATTCTAGCCAAATAATAGGGAAATGCATGAATATTGAGGCACATATTTGTTCCTTCAAGCCATTGGTAAATAAATCCCTAAAGAAGGTATATGATGTGTCTTAAATTTGGAAATAAAGTTTCTAAAAATAGAGAAAAATTATTCAACTATAATAATATTATTTAAGATTGGTTAAGTGGCGCAAATAATGGGTGTCTAGTTCAAAACAGTCATAGATATTCACTAGAAATTGTGTCCAAACAATATAACCATCTTTGGATTTCTTATGCCATTTCAATCATTGGAAATTTTTAGGACCTAATTATAATAAACCCACACAAAGTAATTAATCCATTGGTGATTCCATGTAGGGAAAAATAATGTTCCATATAGGTGACCCATCATGTAGGGTTGTAGCCATTCAATTTATTTAGGTCTAATTTAGGCAATCAATTCCATGTGTGAGTCATAGGATCATGAAAAATTTGCTGAGACTCAAACCCCATCATATTGGATGATTAAATTCCCCATAGTTGGAATAATTATTACTTGAGTTCGTTGTATATTCCCATGAGTTGGATTACTTATTTTATTATTAAGTCTATTTTTTTGAGCTTGACATTGATGGAAGAAAAATTGTACTTAGAAAAGGAGTAGGTATGGCCTAATATGTGTTACAACTCATCACACAAAGATTCTAAGGTTGAGACTTCATTTGTTAGATCATGGTTTTCGGTCACCATAAGGATTGTGGTGCATAAGAAAAAGTTTACTACAAAGTGGTACTGGTGTGATTAATGTTGCTTTTTAGGGTTATTCATATAGTATTCTAGTAGTGTGGTGAGCAAGTCCACGAAAATGGCTTACTAGAGAGTAGTACCATGATGATAAGGAAACATAAGAAATTCATTTAGATAGTTCCAAAATAAGTGTGTGAGAGGACACGGTTCTTTTTTCTTTTTGTTTTGTTGTTTGCTTTTTTCTTTAACACAAATGGAGTTATACTTGCACATGAATAATACTATCATGTAAGAATGTTCGAAAGCTAAATACTATGTATTATGAAGGAATTTTGTTCATAATGCACAGATTTTCAAGATAGCCCTTTTGTCTGAGTTTCTAAAACTGGTAGTAAGGAGTAGGGCATTGAGTGTGTTAAGGAAAAGGGAGTGCTAGGTTTTATACCTCTATGATATATGCACATTCCAACAATAATATTTAAACCAAATCCTTAATAATCTAATGAAGGAGGTTCGATTTCACCCTTAATCATACCATCCAATTACCCAAGTAGTAGAGAGTAATATTCATAGGTGCTATTATTGGTGTCACTAAGTAGCCAAATGGTCAATCAAGTTATTTAACACTAGTTTTAGGAAGTCTAGAGGACTTCCAAATGTAGATGTTCTCTGATGCAATACTACTTCAAGGGGCGCTAAGAAATATTGCAAATATTTTCAAGAATATGAAACCTCTTGTATCTCGTACATGTATGCTTGCCCTACCATAATTTTACCTATTGAACAACATATCATTGTGATATTTATAGACATTAAAAACAATTAAAAATGAAAACAAACAAACAAATTAATTTTAATTATACTAATAAATTAATTGTAATTCTTAGGTCTAAAATGGAATATTGTGTAACGCAAAAGTTAGAGAAATCTAGACCCTTTTCATGAATATAGATCAATATATATTACATAGAAATTGTGGATTATAACTTTCCATAGATTTATTTCCAATTAAAAAAAATATGAATAATATTTTAAAAAATATTTTTAAATTTCCTTTCTTTCCGACATAAATAACAATCATGCTCTCGTTAAATTTAAATTTTATTATTTTTAATAGGAGTATTATTTCTACTTAATTTCTATTGATTAAATTCATACTTTTATAATTATATTTATATTTTGAGCCGTTGTAGCACAAATAAGATTTTTAATTATGTCAAATTTATTTGAAAATTTCAAAGAAAAACTTGAAGGAAATCAACAAAGTTAGTTTCTGATTCTAACTAGCATGTTCTATTGAGATTAACATGCACTAAGACCAATGTGGTCTATCAGACTTCAGGAAAAGAAAAAGAATGTAATTGTGATTCTTCAAAATCTTGTTTTTGTGATGAAAATAAAGAGAAACATGCACTAGAAGATCGCTATAGTTGGGCTGACTTAATAATTCAAGAAGATTGAAGGTGTGGCAGATGATAGTGAGTTGACAGTCGATGTGAGTAAGAGTCAGACAATCTAAAAGGAAGTGATTTTCATCTTACACCTTCTCAGTATCCCAAATCTGACATATTCTATCATCCCAGGGAGTCTTAGAAGTAGACCACTGCCTTGTTTCACTTCGAAGCTCATGAGAATTAGTTCTTATCTTGGTGAAGTTCACTTTTTTGTTAGTAATGGTCAACACCAAGAGATAATTCTGGTTACCAAGGGTGTGGTTGATTACCTCCTTATAGTATCTTTGCTTCATTTTATCCTCCAACTCATTATCATCCCATAGCTTGTCCTTAAAATTCGGGGTAATAATATCTTTGAAACTATCTTTGCTTTCCACGATAATCTCCTCCTTAATCCCCCAATGATTGAGCCAAGACTAAGCATCCTTATGCCACCCACACTTGAGAAGGTTGAGGTTTTGACTATAAATTATAAATTATTAAATCAATTTACATTTAATTATATATATGTGTATAATATTTACAAAATATTATTTTACGTTACAACCTCTCTACCACACTACACTAAAAAGTGTCTTTCTACACAAATATACATTTATTTTAATTTTATTTTAAATAATATCTAATAATTTAATTTCAATATTTATAATTAAATTTATATTCTTAAATTTTAAGAACCCATAATAATACATATTCAAGCTTATTTTATTTATTTTATTAAGGATTATTATTTTGTTTTAATATTAAATGTGGATGGTAAATTTAATAACAATGATTTGTATTTTTTTTAATATTTTTTTATAATTAAAATGATAAACCGTTATTGAAATTATGTAGTTTTTTTTTTAATTAAATATATGTCAATTAATATATTATAGATATATCACTGTTTCTTTTAATTTAAATAATATTTAATAATTTAGTTTAAATATTGTTGAAATTATGTTAGTTTATTTTTAAAATTACTATAACTAGTTGTTTTTAGTGAGATTTTTTGGAAGCTTTTTTGGTGAGTTTTTCTTGTCTAATTTCTCTAAAATCTGGTAGGAATTTAATGAAATCACAAATTTGATGGGTAACTCAGGCACAATCCAAGTGCACTAGGGGTTTTCCGGCTATTGAATCTATATATAGAGTAAAAGAAACTAGTTTAAATAACACAACTCAAGATTTCACCTCAAGTTAGCCCAAGGGGCTTTGGATTGATGGTGAATGGATGTACTATTAAGGCATCCCCATTGGGTGCTTAGCTAGTATTAATTACAAAACAAAAAATGATTTCACCTCAAGTTTTTCCTTCGGATTAGGAATGTCCAAAAATTACTCTAAATATATAACTATTTTATTTTAAATTTACAATAATATTTAATAATCATATATATATGTCAAGCAATGATGAATATTTCAATTTATTTTATTCTTATTTTACCATATTTTCAAAATGATAAAAGTACTATTTAAATATTATTAAAAACACTATTTTAATGTTTGTAAGTGAATGTTATGTTTTAAATAAATTAAAATGAACTATATAAAAAGTTCTTTTTGGTTTGGAGATGTAAAATCTCAATTAACAGGGCCAACCACATAAACATGAGGCACACAACAAACAAAGAGTGCACACAAACATACATATATCCACAAACAATACATATATTGACTCACATTGTGACATGTTCACACACATCACACTTATTATGAATTTTACAATTAACATTTTTCCACATATTATTAAATTGTAGTATTATGGAAAAGAAAATTATAAATTATTAAAATTAATGAAAATGTTAAATAAAATAATAAAATTTATTGTATTGTATTGATTTTAATATTAAATAATTAATTGATATGTGTTATTACAGATTGATGCTATTATATAAATATCATGTTATTTTTTTTTTTACTTTATAAGGGATTTGAATCTTGAGTCTCATGGTTTGCATAATAAAATAATATTTAAATAATATTAGAAAACCCATTTCAATATTTTGAAGTTAATGTTATGTTTTAAATAATTTAAAAATTACTATATAGAAAGTTCTCCATTTGGAGATGTAAAAGCTCTACTACCAAGGCTAATCACATGAAGGTGAGAGTTTATATGACCCCAAGAATAGTCTATTATTCGCATGGGACTAACCACTGACCCGCACCCACACAATCCATTGACGATGAGGCACAATCACTGACATGCATACATGCGCACAACAAACAAATGGTGCAACAAAACATACACATACCCACAAACATTACACTTATTGACTCACAAGATGACATGTTCACACACATCACACTTACTATAAATTTTAGAATTAACATTATTTTATGTGATGGTATGGAATTAACATTATTTTATGCATGCTATTGAGATTGAGTATAGATATTATGGTACTGACAATTACATTTATTTTGTAATTTAATTAATATGTTATGAAAATTAATAAAAAAGATCTTACTTATTTTTAAAACAATGATTATTATTAGCAATATTTTAGAATTAATAATTTTTCCATATATTATTAAATTATGAAAATAATATTAATATAATATATTATTATATATATATATATATATATATATATATTATTTGCAAGATATTATATTATGTTACAACATCTCTATCATAAATTAAGTTAAAAAGTAATTTTCTATGCAAATATACATTTACATAATTTAATTTAAATAATTATTTATATTTAATTTTCGTAATTTTTTAATTAATTTTATAAATATTTTTAAAATTTAATATAGTTTTTTCTTAAATATTTTTATAATAAAAATGATAATATCATTATGGAAACTATGTTAGTTTACTTTTATAGTCAATATAATTATCAATTAATATATAAATTATTAAAACTTTATTAAACTGTTTAATATCGTTGAAATTATGTTTTAATCTATATTTAACGATTAGTATAAGGTCTTTAATTATTAAATACTTTTAATCATTGATTTATATATACTTATATTATTTGAATAAGAAGAATGTAAATACAATAGTTATGAATATGAATTTTATTTTTATTTTTTAGGGAAAAATTAAGTTAATTAAGTTTTACATATTTATTAATTGTATTTTATGATTGCGAATATGAATCACTATTACTTAAATCTTTTTTTTTTAGTTGGTAAGTGGTTTGAGTAGCAGCGGACTTGTGCCACACCAGTGCTTGGCCCAAGGATTAAGTAGTGACCTTCGTACCATTACTTAAATTTCTTTTAATGTGATATGCATATTATGGTTTTTTTAGCAAGAAATATTAATAGTTTTATATCAATGTTTTCAAAATGTTTTTAATTGAGCCAACATTATATTTAATTATTATCTTTATTTTTTGATCTAATTTTTCCTTTTAAAAAACACTACACCAATTTCTCATATTGAACTAATATTTAAATGTTTAGGCTCAATCCCTCCTATCTCCTCTATACTAAATTATAAAGAACTAATATTTAAATGTTTAAGCTCAATCTCTCTTATCTCCTCCATACTAAATTATATAAATTATCCTCAAAAATTTTGTTATATCATTTTATAAATTACAAATTAAATTAAATTAAATTATAAAAATCTCACCTAAAAACAGAGCTCACTCAATGGTTTATGATCCAAATGCTCCATAGTCACACGCTCGCTGGCAAATAGTTGCAAATGCTTCATTGGGAACATTTGTGTGTCTATTTTAGTTGTTGATATAAATGTTTTGTGTTGTGTTAGGATTAGTGTTGATCTCATGATTTTTGGTCACCACTTGTGATTTCCCCTCTTTATATCTGGGAGATGCTTTGAATTTTATCTCTTTTTATAATTGGTTGGTTTTATATTTTACTTAATTGGTGTAACTAAGTGGAATTAATTTTTAGAAAGTTGTGATATTATTTATAGAAATATTAGAGTTTTAAGGTAATGCATTGAGTAAATATGATAGTTGCCAATGACTCAAAATTATTTTGTAAATGAGCCAAAATTCAAAATTATTTTGGAGTTGAAGGTAGACTTATATGATTAAAATACTTT